>CAKAJE020001293.1:0-266999 GCA_916610135.2 Macropis europaea | reverse complement strand
TGAAATAGGAGCTACGTAAGTTGAACAATTGTCACAGAATTACGCTGCATTCTTATGTTAACCGTAATATAAAATGATCTAATCGGGTCCTCTGTTTGCCTTATCCTAGAAGTTTAAGAGTGCATTTTACTCGCCATTTCATGCGCTTTGAGATGCCGCTTAGCCCAATACGCTATCTAAAATAGGAGCGACGTAAATTAAACAAATGTGATAGGACTTCGCTGAATTCTTATATTAACCATAATATAAAATGATCTATCGGGTCTCTGATTGCCCTACCCTAGAAGTTTAATAGTGCATTTACTCACCATTGCACGCGCTTTAAGTTGCCGCCTAGCCCAGTACGCTATCTGAAATAGGAGCTACGTAAGTTGAACAAATGTCACAGAATTACGCTGAATTCTTATATTAACCGCAATATAAAATGATCTAATCGGGTCTCTGTTTGCCTTATCCTAGAAGTTTAATAGTGCATTTTACTCGTCAATCCATGCGCTTTGCGATGCCGCTTAGCCCAATATGCTATCTGAAATAGGAGCGACGTAAATTGAACAAATGTGATAGAATTTCGCTGAATTCTTATATTAACCAAAATATAAAATGATCTAATCGGGTCTCTGATTGCCCTATCATAGAAGTTTAACAGTGCATTTTACTCGCCATTCCACGCGCTTTGAGATGCCACTTAGCACAAGTCGCTACCTGAAATAGGAGCGATGTAAATTGAACAAATGTGATAGATTTCGCTGAATACTTATATTAACCAAAATATAAAATGATCTAATCCGGTCTCTGTTTGCCCTACCCTAGAAGTTTAATAGTGCACTTTACGAGCCATTTCTTGCGCTTTGAGATGCAGCTTAGCCCAATACGCTATCTGACATAGGAGCGACGTAAATTGAACAAATGTGATAGAATTTCGCTGGACTCTTATATTAACCAAAATATAAAATGATCTAATCGGGTCTCTGATTGCCCTATCATAGAAGTTTAAGAGTGCATTTTGCTCGCCATTCCACGCGCTTTAAGTTGCCGCCTAGCCCAGTACGCTGTCTGAAATAGGAGCTACGTAAGTTGAACAAATGTCACAGAATTACGCTGCATTCTTATGTTAACCGTAATATAAAATGATCTAATCAGGTCTCTGTTTGCCTTATCCTAGAAGTTTAAGAGTGCATTTTACTCGCCATTCATGCGCTTTGAGATGCCGCTTAGCCCAATACGCTGTCTGAAATAGGAGCGACGTAAATTGAACAAATGTGATAGAATTTCGCTGAATTCTTATATTAACCAAAATATAAAATGATCTGATCGGGTCTCTGATTGCCCTATCATAGAAGTTTAACAGTGCATTTTACTCGCCATTCCACGCGCTTTAAGATGCCGCCTAGCCCAGTACGCTATCTGATATAGGAGCTACGTAAGTTGAACGAATGTGACAGAATTACGCTGATTTCTTATATTAACCGTAATATAAAATGATCTAATCGGGTCTCTGTTTGCCTTATCCTAGAAGTTTAATAGTGCATTTTACTCGCCATTTCATGCGCTTTGAGATGCCGCTTAGCCCAGTACACTATCTGAAATAGGAGCGACGTAAATTGAAAAAAGTGATAGAATTTCCCTGAAATGCTATAGTAAACAAAATATAAAATGATCTATTCGTAACTCTGATTGCCCTATCATAGAAGTTTAGAAGTGCATTTTACTCGCCCTTCCACGCGCTTTAAGATGCCGCCTAGCCCAGTACGCTATCTGAAATAGGAGCGACGTTAGTTGAACAAATGTGATAGAATTACGCTGAATTCTTATATTAACCGTAATATAAAATGATCTATTCGGGTGTCTGTTCGCCCTACCCTAGAAGTTAATAGTGCATTTCACTCGCCATTCCATGCGCTTTGAGATGCCGCTTAGCCCAATACGCTATCTGAAATAGGAGCGACGTAAATTGAACAAATGTGATAGAATTTTCGCTGAATTCTTATATTAACCAAAATATGAAATGATCTTATCGGGTCTCTGATTGCCCTACCCTAGAAGTTTAATAGTGCATTTTACTCGCCCTTTCGTGCGCTGTGAGATGCCGCTTAGCCCAATACGCTATCTGAAATAGCAGCGACGTAAATTGAACAAATGTGATAGAATTTCGCTGGATTCTTATATTAACCAAAATATAAAATGATCTAATCGGGTCTCTGATTGCCCTATCATAGAAGTTTCATAGTGCATTTTACTCGCCATTCCACGCGCTTTAAGATGCCGCCCAGGCCAGTACGCTATACGAAATAGGAGCGACGTAAATTGCACAAATGTGATAGAATTTTGCTGAATTCATAAATTAACCATAATATAAAATGATCTAATCGGGTCTCTGTTCGCCCTACCATAGAAGTCTAATAGTGCATTTCACTCGTCATTCCATGCGCTTTGAAATGCTGCTTAGCCCAATACGCTATCTGAAATAGGAGCGACGTAAATTGAACAAATGTGATAGAACTTCGCTGAATTCTTAAATTAACTATAATATAAAATGATTTAATCGGGTCTTTGTTTGCCCTAGCCTAGAAGTTTAATAGCGCATTTTACTCGCCATTTCATGCGCATGGAGATGCCGCTTAGCCCAATAGCTATCTGAAATAGGAGCGACGTAAATTGAACAAATGTGATAGAATTTCCCTGAAATCTTATATTAACCGTAATATAAAATGATCTAATCGGGTCTCTGTTTGCATTACCCTCGAAGTTTAATAGTGCATTTTACTCGCCTTTCCACGCGCTTTAAGATGCCGCCTATCCGAGTACGCTATCTGAAATAGGAGCGACGTAGTTGAACAAATGTGATAGAATAACGCTGAATTCTTATATTAACCGTAATATAAAATGGTCTAATCGGGTCTCCATTTGCCTTATCCTAGAAGTTTAATAGTGCATTTTACTCGCCATTTCATGCGCATGGAGATGCCGCTTAGCCCAATACGCTATTTGAAATAGGAGCGATGTAAATTGAACAAATGTGATAGAATTTCGCTGAATTCTTAAATTAACCATAATATGAATGACCTAATCGGGTCTCTGTTCGCCGTACCCAAGAAGTTTAATAGTGCATTCTCTCGTCATTTCATACGCTTTGAGATGCCGCTTAGCCCAATACGCTATCTGAAATAGGAGCGACGTAATTGAACAAATGTGATAGAATTTCCCTGAAATCTTATATTATACAATACATAAAATGATCTAAACGGGACTCTGATTGCCCTACCATAGAAGTTTAGTAGTGCATTTTACTCGCCCTTCCACGCGCTGTAAGATGCCGCCGAGCCCAGTACACTATCTGAAATAGGAGCGACGTATGTTGAACAAATGTGATAGAATTACGCTGAATTCTTATATTAACCGTAATATAAAATGATCTAATCGGGTCTCTGTATGCCTTACCCTAGAAGTTTAATAGTGCATTTTACTCGTCATCTCATGCGCTTTGAGATGCCGCTTAGCCCAATACGCTATCTGAAATAGGAGCGACGTAAATTGAACAAATGTGATAGAATTACGCTGAATCATTATATTAACCAAAATATAAAATGATGTAATCGGGTCTCTGATTGCCCTATTATAGAAGTTTAATAGTGCATTTTACTCGCCATTCCACGCGCTTTAAGATGCCGCCTAGCCCAGTATGCTATCTGAAATAGGAAAGACGTAAATTGAACAAATGTGATAGAATTACGCTGAATTCTTATATTAACTGTAATATAAAATGGTTTAATCGGATCTCCGTTTGCCTTATTCTAGAAGTTTATTAGTGCATTTTACTCGTCATTCCATGCGCTTTGAGATGCCGCTTAGCCCAATACGCTATCTGAAATAGGAGCGATGTAAATTGAACAAATGTGATAGAATTTCCCTGAAATCTTATATTAACCGTAATATAAAATGATCTGATCGGGTCTCTGTTTGCATTACCCTCGAAGTTTAATAGTGCATTTTACTCGCCTTTCCACGCGCTTTAAGATGCCGCCTATCCGAGTACGCTATCTGAAATAGGAGCGACGTAAGTTGAACAAATGGGATAGAATAACGCTGAATTCTTATATTAACCGTAATATAAAATGGTCTAATCGGGTCTCCATTTGCCTTACCCTAGAAGCTTAATAGTGCATTTTACTCGCCCTTTCGTGCGCTGTGAGATGCCGCTTAGCCCAATACGCTATCTGAAATAGGAGCGACGTAAATTGAACAAATGTGATAGAATTTCGCTGGATTCTTATATTAACCAAAATATAAAATGATCTAATCGGGTCTCTGATTGCCCTACCCTAGAAGTTTAATAGTGCATTTTACTCGCCATTCCACGCGCTTTAAGTTGCCGCCTAGCCCAATACGCTATCTGAAATAGGAGCGACGTAAATTGAACAAATGTGATAGAATTTCGCTGAATTCTTATATTAACCAAAATATAAAATGATCTAATGGGTCTCTGTTTGCCCTACCCTAGAAGTTAATAGTGCATTTTACTCGCCATTTCTTGCGCTTTGAGGTGCCACTTAGCACAAGTCGCTATCTGAAATAGGAGCGATGTAAATTGAACAAATGTGATAGAATTTCGCTGAATTCTTATATTAACCTTAATGTAAAATGATCTAAACGGTCTTTGTTCGCCCTACCCAAGAAGTTTAATAGTGCATTTCACTCGTCATTTCATGCGCTTTTGCGATGCCGCTTAGCCCAATAAGCTATCTGAAATTGGAGCGACGTATATTGAACAAATGTGATAGAATTTCGCTGAATTCTTATATTAACCAAAATATAAAATGATCTAATCGGGTCTCTGATTGCCCTATCATGGAAGTTTAATAGTGCATTTTACTGGCCATTCCACGCGCTTTAGATGCCGCCTAGCCCAGTACGCTATCTGAAATAGGAGCTACGTAAGTTGAACGAATGTGGCACAATTACGCTGATTTCTTATATTAACTTTAATATAAAATGATCTAATCGGGTCTCTGTTTTGCCTTATCCTAGAAGTTTAATAGTGCATTTTACTCGCCATTTCATGCGCTTTGAGATACCTCTTAGCCCAATACGCTATCTGAAATAGGAGCGACGTAAATTGAACAAATGTGATAGAATTTCGCTGAATTCTTATATTAACCAAAATATAAAATGATCTAATCCGGTCTCTGTTTGCCCTACCCTAGAAGTTTAATAGTGCATTTTACGAGCCATTTCTTGCGCTTTGAGATGCAGCTTAGCCCAATACGCTATCTGAAATAGGAGCGACGTAAATTGAACAAATGTGATAGAACTTCGCTGAATTCTTATATTAACCATAATATAAAATGATCTAATCGGGTCTCTGATTGCCCTATCATAGAAGTTTAATAGTGCATTTTACTCGCCATTCCACGCGCTTTAAGATGCCGCCTAGCCCAGTACGCTATCTGAAATAGGAGCTACGTAAGTTGAACGAATGTGGCACAATTACTTTGATTTCTTATATTAACCGTAATATAAAATGATCTAATCGGGTCTCTGTTTGCCTTATCCTAGAAGTTTAATAGTGCATTTTACTCGCCATTTCATGCGCTTTGAGATTCCTCTTAGCCCAATACGCTATCTGAAATAGGAGCGACGTAAATTGAACAAATGTGATAGAATTTCGCTGAATTCTTATATTAACCAAAATATAAAATGATCTAATCCGGTCTCTGTTTGCCCTACCCTAGAAGTTAATAGTGCATTTTACGAGCCATTTCTTGCGCTTTGAGATGCAGCTTAGCCCAATACGCTATCTGAAATAGGAGCGACGTAAATTGAACAAATGTGATAGAATTCGCTGAATTCATATATTAACCAAAATATGAAATGATCTTATCGGGTCTCTGATTGCCCTACCCTAGAAGTTTAATAGTGCATCTTACTCGCCCTTCTCGTGCGCTGTGAGATGCCGCTTAGCCCAATACGCTATCTGAAATAGAGCGACGTAAATTGAACAAATGTGATAGAATTTCGCTGGATTCTTATATTAACCAAAATATAAAATGATCTAATCGGTCTCTGATGCCCTATCGTAGAAGTTTAGTAGTGCATTTTACTCGCCATTCCACGCGCTTTAAGTTGCCGCATAGCCCAGTACGCTATCTGAAATAGGAGCTACGTAAGTTGAACAAATGTCACAGAATTACGCTGCATTCTTATGTTAACCGTAATATAAAATGATCTAATCGGGTCTCTGTTTGCCTTATCCTAGAAGTTTAAGAGTGCATTTTACTCGCCATTTCATGCGCTTTGAGATGCCGCTTAGCCCAATACGCTATCTAAAATAGGAGGCGACGTAAATTAAACAAATGTGATAGGACTTCGCTGAATTCTTATATTAACCATAATATAAAATGATCTATCGGGTCTCTGATTGCCCTACCCTAGAAGTTTAATAGTGCATTTTTACTCACCATTGCACGCGCTTTAAGTTGCCGCCTAGCCCAGTACGCTATCTGAAATAGGAGCTACGTAAGTTGAACAAATGTCACAGAATTACGCTGAATTCTTATATTAACCGCAATATAAAATGATCTAATCGGGTCCCTGTTTTGCCTTATCCTAGAAGTTTAATAGTGCATTTACTCGTCAATCCATGCGCTTTGCGATGCCGCTTAGCCAATAAGCTATCTGAAATAGGAGCGACGTAAATTGAACAAATGTGATAGAATTTCGCTGAATTCTTATATTATCCAAAATATAAAATGATCTAATCGGGTCTCTGATTGCCCTATCATAGAAGTTTAACAGTGCATTTTACTCGCCATTCCACGCGCTTTGAGATGCCACTTAGCACAAGTCGCTACCTGAAATAGGAGCGATGTAAATTGAACAAATGTGATAGAATTTCGCTGAATACTTATATTAACCAAAATATAAAATGATCTAATCCGGTCTCTGTTTGCCCTACCCTAGAAGTTTAATAGTGCACTTTACGAGCCATTTCTTGCGCTTTGAGATGCAGCTTAGCCCAATACGCTATCTGACATAGGAGCGACGTAAATTGAACAAATGTGATAGAATTTCGCTGGACTCTTATATTAACCAAAATATAAAATGATCTAATCGGGTCTCTGATTGCCCTATCATAGAAGTTTAAGAGTGCATTTTGCTCGCCATTCCACGCGCTTTAAGTTGCCGCCTAGCCCAGTACGCTGTCTGAAATAGGAGCTACGTAAGTTGAACAAATGTCACAGAATTACGCTGCATTCTTATGTTAACCGTAATATAAAATGATCTAATCAGGTCTCTGTTTGCCTTATCCTAGAAGTTTAAGAGTGCATTTTACTCGCCATTTCATGCGCTTTGAGATGCCGCTTAGCCCAATACGCTGTCTGAAATAGGAGCGACGTAAATTGAACAAATGTGATAGAATTTCGCTGAATTCTTATATTAACCAAAATATAAAATGATCTGATCGGGTCTCTGATTGCCCTATCATAGAAGTTTAACAGTGCATTTTACTCGCCATTCCACGCGCTTTAAGATGCCGCCTAGCCCAGTACGCTATCTGATATAGGAGCTACGTAAGTTGAACGAATGTGACAGAATTACGCTGATTTCTTATATTAACCGTAATATAAAATGATCTAATCGGGTCTCTGTTTGCCTTATCCTAGAAGTTTAATAGTGCATTTTACTCGCCATTTCATGCGCTTTGAGATGCCGCTTAGCCCAGTACACTATCTGAAATAGGAGCGACGTAAATTGAAAAAATGTGATAGAATTTCCCTGAAATGCTATAGTAAACAAAATATAAAATGATCTATTCGTAACTCTGATTGCCCTATCATAGAAGTTTAGAAGTGCATTTTACTCACCCTTCCACGCGCTTTAAGATGCCGCCTAGCCCAGTACGCTATCTGAAATAGGAGCGACGTTAGTTGAACAAATGTGATAGAATTACGCTGAATTCTTATATTAACCGTAATATAAAATGATCTATTCGGGTGTCTGTTCGCCCTACCCTAGAAGTTTAATAGTGCATTTCACTCGCCATTCCATGCGCTTTGAGATGCCGCTTAGCCCAATACGCTATCTGAAATAGGAGCGACGTAAATTGAACAAATGTGATAGAATTTCGCTGAATTCTTATATTAACCAAAATATGAAATGATCTTATCGGGTCTCTGATTGCCCTACCCTAGAAGTTTAATAGTGCATTTTACTCGCCCTTTCGTGCGCTGTGAGATGCCGCTTAGCCCAATACGCTATCTGAAATAGCAGCGACGTAAATTGAACAAATGTGATAGAATTTCGCTGGATTCTTATATTAACCAAAATATAAAATGATCTAATCGGGTCTCTGATTGCCCTATCATAGAAGTTTCATAGTGCATTTTACTCGCCATTCCACGCGCTTTAAGTTGCCGCCTAGCCCAGTACGCTATCTGAAATAGGAGCTCCGTAAGTTGAACAAATGTCACAGAATTACGCTGAATTCTTATGTTAACCGTAATATAAAATGATCTAATCGGGTCTCTGTTTGCCTTATCCTAGAAGTTTAATAGTGCATTTTACTCGCCATTTCATGCGCTTTGAGATGCCGCTTAGCCCAATACGCTATCTGAAATAGGAGCGACGTAAATTGAACAAATGTGATAGAATTTCACTGAATTCTTATATTAACCAAAATATAAAATGATCTAATCGGATCTCTGATTGCCCTATCATAGAAGTTTAACAGTGCATTTTACTCGCCATTTCATGCGCTTTGAGATGCCGCTTAGACCAATACGCTATCTGAAATAGGAGCGACGTTAATTAAACAAATGTGATAGAACTTCGCTGAATTCTTATATTAACCATAATATAAAATGATCTTATCGGGTCTCTGATTGCCCTACCCTAGAAGTTTAATAGTGCATTTTACTCGCCATTTCATGCGCTTTGAGATGCCGCTTAGCCCAATACGCTATCTGAAATAGGAGCGACGTAAATTGAACAAATGTGATAGAATTTCGCTGAATTCTTATATTAACCAAAATATAAAATGATCTAATGGGGTCTCTGTTTGCCCTACCCTAGAAGTTTAATAGTGCATTTTACTCGCCATTTCTTGCGCTTTGAGATGCCACTTACCACAAGTCGCTATCTGAAATAGGAGCGATGTAAATTGAACAAATGTGATAGAATTTCGCTGAATTCTTATATTAACCTTAATGTAAAACGATCTAATCGGGTCTATGTTCGCCCTACCCAAGAAGTTTAATAGTGCATTTCACTCGTCATTTCATGCGCTTTGCGATGCCGCTTAGCCCAATAAGCTATCTGAAATTGGAGCGACGTATATTGAACAATGTGATAGAATTTCGCTGAATTCTTATATTAACCAAAATATAAAATGATCTAATCGGGTCTCTGATTGCCCTATCATAGAAGTTTAATAGTGCATTTTACTCGCCATTCCACGCGCTTTAAGATGCCGCCTAGCCCAGTACGCTATCTGAAATAGGAGCTACGTAAGTTGAACGAATGTGGCCACAATTACGCTGATTTCTTATATTAACCGTAATATAAAATGATCTAATCGGGTCTCTGTTTGCCTTATCCTAGAAGTTTAATAGTGCATTTTACTCGCCATTTCATGCGCTTTGAGATGCCTCTTAGCCCAATACGCTATCTGAAATAGGAGCGACGTAAATTGAACAAATGTGATAGAATTTCGCTGAATTCTTATATTAACCAAAATATAAAATGATCTAATCCGGTCTCTGTTTGCCCTACCCTAGAAGTTTAATAGTGCATTTTACTCGCCTTTCCACGCGCTTTAAGATGCCGCCTAGCCCAGTATGCTATCTGAAATAGGAAAGACGTAAATTGAACAAATGTGATAGAATTACGCTGAATTCTTATATTAACCGTAATATAAAATGGTTTAATCGGATCTCCGTTTGCCTTATTCTAGAAGTTTATTAGTGCATTTTACTCGTCATTCCATGCGCTTTGAGATGCCGCTTAGCCCAATACGCTATCTGAAATAGGAGCGATGTAAATTGAACAAATGGATAGAATTTCCCTGAAATCTTATATTAACCGTAATATAAAATGATCTGATCGGGTCTCTGTTTGCATTAACCCTCGAAGTTTAATAGTGCATTTTACTCGCCTTTCCACGCGCTTTAAGATGCCGCCTATCCGAGTACGCTATCTGAAATAGGAGCGACGTAAGTTGAACAAATGGGATAGAATAACGCTGAATTCTTATATTAACCGTAATATAAAATGATCTAATCGGGTCTCCATTTGCCTTATCCTAGAAGTTAATAGTGCATTTTACTCGCCATTTCATGCGCATGGAGATGCCGCTTAGCCCAATACGCTATTTGAAATAGGAGCGATGTAAATTTGAACAAATGTGATAGAATTTCGCTGAATTCTTAAATTAACCATAATATGAAATGACCTAATCGGGTCTCTGTTCTCCCTACCCAAGAAGTTTAATAGTGCATTTCTCTCGTCATTTCATACGCTTTGAGATGCCGCTTAGCCCAATACGCTATCTGAAATAGGAGCGACGTAAATTGAACAAATGTGATAGAATTTCCCTGAAATCTTATATTAAACAATACATAAAATGATCTAAACGGGACTCTGATTGCCCTACCATAGAAGTTTAGTAGTGCATTTTACTCGCCCTTCCATGCGCTTTGAGATGCCGCTTAGCCCAATACGCTATCTGAAATAGGAGCGATGTAAATTGAACAAATGTGATAGAATTTTGCTGAATTCTTAAATTAACCATAATATAAAATGATCTAATGGGGTCTCTGTTTGCCCTACCCTAGAAGTTTAATAGTGAATTTTACTCGCCAGTTCTTGCGCTTTGAGATGCCGCTTAGCCCAATACGCTATCTGAAATAGGAGCGACGTAAATTGAACAAATGTGATAGAATTTCCCTGAAATGTTATAGTAAACAAAATATAAAATGATCTATTCGGAACTCTGATTGCCCTATCATAGAAGTTTAGAAGTGCATTTTACTCGCCCTTCCACGCGCTTTAAGATGCCGCCTAGCCCAGTGCGCTATCTGAAATAGGAGCGACGTTAGTTGAACAAATGTGATAGAATTACGCTGAATTCTTATATTAACCGTAATATAAAATGATCTATTCGGGTGTCTGTTCGCCCTACCCTAGAAGTTTAATAGTGCATTTCACTCGCCATTCCATGCGCTTTGAGATGCCGCTTAGCCCAATACGCTATCTGAAATAGGAGCGACGTAAATTGAACAAATGTGATAGAATTTCGCTGAATTCTTATATTAACCAAAATATGAAATGATCTATCGGGTCTCTGATTGCCCTACCCTAGAAGTTTAATAGTGCATTTTACTCGCCCTTTCGTGCGCTTTGAGATGCCGCTTAGCCCAATACGCTATCTCAAATAGGAGCGACGTAAATTGAACAAATGTGATAGAATTTCGCTGAATTCTTATATTAACCAAAATATAAAATGATCTAATCGGGTCTCTGATTGCCCTACCCTAGAAGTTTAATAGAGCATTTTACTCGCCATTTCATGCGCTTTGAGATGCCGCTTAGCCCAATACGCTATCTGAAATAGGAGCGACGTAAATTAAACGAATGTGATAGAACTTCGCAGAATTCTTATATTAACCATAATATAAAATGATCTAATCGGGTCTCTGATTGCCCTACCCTAGAAGTTTAATAGTGCATTTTACTCACCATTCCACGCGCTTTAAGTTGCCGCCTAGCCCAGTACGCTATCTGAAATAGGAGCTACGTAAGTTGAACAGATGTCACAGAATTACGCTGAATTCTTATATTAACCGTAATATAAAATGATCTAATCGGGTCTCTGTTTGCCTTATCCTAGAAAATTTAATAGTGCATTTTACTCGTCAATTCATGCGCTTTGCGATGCCGCTTAGCCCAATAAGCTATCTGAGATAGGAGCGACGTAAATTGAACAAATGTGATAGAATTTCGCTGAATTCTTATATTAACCAAAATATAAAATGATCTAATCGGGTCTCTGATTGCCCTATCATAGAAGTTTAACAGTGCATTTTACTCGCCATTCCACGCGCTTTTCGTTGCCGCCTATCCCAGCACGCTATATGAAATAGGAGCTACGTAAGTTGAACAAATGTCACAGAATTACGCTGAATTCTTATATTAACCGTAATATAAAATGATCTAATCGGGTCTCTGTTTGCCTTATCCTAGAAGTTTAATAGTGCATTTTACTCGCCATTTCTTGCGCTTTGAGATGCCGCTTAGCCCAATACGCTATCTGAAGTACGAGCGACGTAAATTGAACAAATGTGATAGAATTTCGCTGAATTCTTAAATTAACCAAAATATAAAATGATCTAATCGGGTCTCTGATTGCCCTACCCTAGAAGTTTAATAGTGCATTTTACTCGCCCTTTCGTGCGCTGTGAGATGCCGCTTAGCCCAATACGCTATCTGAAATAGGAGCGACGTAAATTGAACAAATGTGATAGAATTCGCTGGATTCTTATATTAACCAAAATATAAAATGATCTAATCGGGTCTCTGTTTGCCTTATCCTAGAAGTTTAATAGTGCATTTTACTCGCCATTTCATGCGCTTTGAGATGCCTCTTAGCCCATTACGCTATCTGAAATAGGAGCGACGTAAATTGAACAAATGTGATAGAATTTCGCTGAATTCTTATATTAACCTTAATGTAAAATGATCTAATCGGGTCTTTGTTCGCCCTACCCAACAAGTTTAATAGTGCATTTCACTCGTCAATTCATGCGCTTTGCGATGCCGCTTAGCCCAATAAGCTATCTGAAATTGGAGCGACGTATATTGAACAAATGTGATAGAATTTCGCTGAATTCTTATATTAACCAAATATAAAATGATCTAATCGGGTCTCTGATTGCCCTATCATAGAAGTTTAATAGTGCATTTTACTCGCCATTTCTTGCGCTTTAAGATGCCGCCTAGCCCAGTACGCTATCTGAAATAGGAGCTACGTAAGTTGAACGAATGTGACAGAATTACGCTGATTTCTTATACTAACCGTAATATAAAATGATCTAATCGGGTCTCTGTTTGCCCTACCCTAGAAGTTTAATAGTGCATTTTACGAGCCATTTCTTGCGCTTTGAGATGCAGCTTAGCCCAATACGCTATCTGAAATAGGAGCGACGTAAATTGAACAAATGTGATAGAATTTCGCTGAATTCTTATATTAACCAAAATATGAAATGATCTTATCGGGTCTCTGATTGCCCTACCCTAGAAGCTTAATAGTGCATTTTACTCGCCATTTCGTGCGCTGTGAGATGCCGCTTAGCCCAATACGCTATCTGAAATAGGAGCGACGTAAATTGAACAAATGTGATAGAATTTCGCTGGATTCTTATATTAACCAAAATATAAAATGATCTAATCGGGTCTCTGATTGCCCTACCCTAGAAGTTTAATAGTGCATTTTACTCGCCATTTCATGCGCTTTGAGATGCCGCTTAGCCAATACGCTATCTGAAATAGGAGCGACGTAAATTAAACAAATGTGATAGAATTTCGCTGAATTCTTAAATTAACCATAATATAAAATGATCTAATGGGGTCTCTGTTTGCCCTACCCTAGAAGTTTAATAGTGCATTTTACTCGCCATTTCTTGCGTTTTGAGATGCCACTTAGCACAAGTCGCTATCTGAAATAGGAGCGACGTAAATTGAACAAATGTGATAGAATTTCGCTGAATTCTTATATTAACCTTAATGTAAAATGATCTAATCGGGTCTTTGCTCGCCCTACCCAAGAAGTTTAATAGTGCATTTCACTCGTCATTTCATGCGCTTTGCGATGCCGCTTAGCCCAATAAGCTATCTGAAATTCGAGCGACGTATATTGAACAAATGTGATAGAATTTCGCTGAATTCTTATATTAAACCAAAATATAAAATGATCTAATCGGGTCTCTGATTGCCCTATCATAGAAGTTTAATAGTGCATTTTACTCGCCATTCCACGCGCTTTAAGATGCCGCCTAGCCCAGTACGCTATCTGAAATAGGAGCTACGTAAGTTGAACGAATGTGACAGAATTACGCTGATTTCTTATATTAAACCGTAATATAAAATGATCTAATCGGGTCTCTGTTTGCCTTATCCTAGAAGTTTAATAGTGCATTTTACTCGCCATTTCATGCGCTTGAGATGCCTCTTAGCCCATTACGCTATCTGAAATAGGAGCGACGTAAATTGAACAAATGTGATAGAATTCGCTGAATTCTTATATTAACCAAAATATAAAATGATCTAATCCGGTCTCTGTTTGCCCTACCCTAGAAGTTTAATAGTGCATTTTACGAGCCATTTCTTGCGCTTTGAGATGCAGCTTAGCCCAATACGCTATCTGAAATAGGAGCGACGTAAATTGAACAAATGTGATAGAATTTCGCTGGATTCTTATATTAACCAAAATATAAAATGATCTAATCGGGTCTCTGATTGCCCTACCCTAGAAGTTTAATAGTGCATTTTACTCGCCATTTCATGCGCTTTGAGATGCCTCTTAGCCCAATACGCTATCTGAAATAGGAGCGACGTAAATTGAACAAATGTGATAGAATTTCGCTGAATTCTTATATTAACCAAAATATAAAATGATCTAATCCGGTCTCTGTTTGCCCTACCCTAGTAGTTTAATAGTGCATTTTACGAGCCATTTCTTGCGCTTTGCGATGCCGCTTAGCCCAATAAGCTATCTGAAATAGGAGCGACGTAAATTGAACAAATGTGATAGAATTTCGCTGAATTCTTATATTAACCAAAATATAAAATGATCTAATCGGGTCTGATTGCCCTATCATAGAAGTATAACAGTGCATTTTACTCGCCATTCCACGCGCTTTAAGTTGCTGCCCAGCCCAGCACGCTATCTGAAATAGGAGCTACGTAAGTTGAACAAATGTCACAGAATTACGCTGAATTCTTATATTAACCGTAATATAAAATGATCTAATCGGGTCTCCGTTTGCCTTATCCTAGAAGTTTAATAGTGCATTTTACTCGCCAGTTCATGCGCTTTGAGATGCCGCTTAGCCCAATACGCTATCTGAAGTAGGAGCGACGTAAATTGAACAAATGTGATAGAATTTCGCTGAATTCTTAATTAACCAAAATATAAAATGATCTAATCGGGTCTCTGATTGCCCTACCCTAGAAGTTTAATAGTGCATTTTACTCGCCATTTCTTGCGCTTTGAGATGCCACTTAGCACAAGTCGCTATCTGAAATAGGAGCGATGTAAATTGAACAAATGTGATAGAATTTCGCTGAATTCTTATATTAACCTTAATGTAAAATGATCTAATCGGGTCTTGTTCGCCCTACCCAAGAAGTTTAATAGTGCATTTCACTCGTCATTTCATGCGCTTTGCGATGCCGCTTAGCCCAATAAGCTATCTGAAATTCGAGCGACGTATATTGAACAAATGTGATAGAATTTCGCTGAATTCTTATATTAACCAAAATATAAAATGATCTAATGGGGTCTCTGTTTGCCCTACCCTAGAAGTTTAATAGTGCATTTTACTCGCCATTTCTTGCGCTTTGCGATGCCGCTTAGCCCAATAAGCTATCTGAAATTGGAGCGACGTATATTGAACAAATGTGATAGAATTTCGCTGAATTCTTATATTAACCAAATATAAAATGATCTAATCGGGTCTCTGATTTGCCCTATCATAGAAGTTTAATAGTGCATTTTACTCGCCATTCCACGCGCTTTAAGATGCCGCCTAGCCCAGTACGCTATCTGAAATCGGAGCTACGTAAGTTGAACGAATGTGGCACAATTACGCTGATTTCTTATATTAACCGTAATATAAAATGATCTAATCGGGTCTCTCTTTGCCTTATCCTAGAAGTTTCATAGTGCATTTTACTCGCCATTTCATGCGCTTTGAGATGCCTCTTAGCCCAATACGCTATCTGAAATAGGAGCGACGTAAATTGAACTAATGTGATAGAATTTCGCTGAATTCTTATATTAACCAAAATATAAAATTATCTAATCCGGTCTCTGTTTGCCCTACCCTAGAAGTTTAATAGTGCATTTTACGAGCCATTTCTTACGCTTTGAGATGCAGCTTAGCCCAATACGCTATCTGAAATAGGAGCGACGTAAATTGAACAAATGTGATAGAATTTCGCTGAATTCTTATATTAACCAAAATATGAAATGATCTTATCGGGTCTCTGATTGCCCTACCCTAGAAGTTTAATAGTACATTTTACTCGCCCTTTCGTGCGCTGTGAGATGCCGCTTAGCCCAATACGCTATCTGAAATAAGAGCGACGTAAAATTGAACAAATGTGATAGAATTTCGCTGGATTCTTATATTAACCAAAATATAAAATGATCTAATCGGGTCTCTGATTGCCCTATCATAGAAGTTTAATAGTGTATTTTACTCGCCATTCCACGCGCTTTAAGTTGCCGCCTAGCCCAGTACCTATCTGAAATAGGAGCGACGTAAGTTGAACAAATGTCACAGAATTACGCTGCATTCTTATGTTAACCGTAATATAAAATGATCTAATCGGGTCTCTGTTTGCCTTATCCTAGAAGTTTAATAGTGCATTTTACTCGGCCATTTCATGCGCTTTGAGATGCCGCTTAGCCCAATACGCTATCTGAAATAGGAGCGACGTAAAATTAAACAAATCTGATAGAACTTCGCTGGATCTTATATTAACCAAAATATAAAATCATCTAATCGGGTCTCTGATTGCCCTATCATAGAAGTTTAACAGTGCATTTTACTCGCCATTCCACGCGCTTTAAGTTGCCGCCTAGCCCAGCACGCTATCTGAAATAGGAGCTACGTAAGTTGAACAAATGTCACAGAATTACGCTGAATTCTTATATTAACCATAATATAAATGATCTAATCGGGTCTCTGATTGCCCTACCCTAGAAGTTTAATAGTGCATTTTACTCACCATTCCACGCGCTTTAAGTTGCCGCCTAGCCCAATACGCTATCTGAAATAGGAGCGACGTAAATTGAACAAATGTGATAGAATTTCGCTGAATTCTTATATTAACCAAAATATAAAATGATCTAATGGGGTCTCTGTTTGCCCTACCCTAGAAGTATAATAGTGCATTTTACTCGCCATTTCTTGCGCTTTGAGGTGCCACTTAGCACAAGTCGCTATCTGAAATAGGAGCGATGTAAATTGAACAAATGTGATAGAATTTCGCTGAATTCTTATATTAACCTTAATGTAAAATGATCTATAACGGGTCTTTGTTCGCCCTACCCAAGAAGTTTATAGTGCATTTCACTCGTCATTTCATGCGCTTTGCGATGCCGCTTAGCCCAATAAGCTATCTGAAATTGGAGCGACGTATATTGAACAAATGTGATAGAATTTCGCTGAATTCTTATATTAACCAAAATATAAAATGATCTAATCGGGTCTCTGATTGCCCTATCATGGAAGTTTAATAGTGCATTTTACTGGCCATTCCACGCGCTTTTAGATGCCGCCTAGCCCAGTACGCTATCTGAAATAGGAGCTACGGTAAGTTGAACGAATGTGGCACAATTACGCTGATTCTTATATTAACCGTAATATAAAATGATCTAATCGGGTCTCTGTTTGCCTTATCCTAGAAGTTTAATAGTGCATTTTACTCGCCATTTCATGCGCTTTGAGATACCTCTTAGCCCAATACGCTATCTGAAATAGGAGCGACGTAAATTGAACAAATGTGATAGAATTTCGCTGAATTCTTATATTAACCAAAATATAAAATGATCTAATCCGGTCTCTGTTTGCCCTACCCTAGAAGTTTAATAGTGCATTTTACGAGCCATTTCTTGCGCTTTGAGATGCAGCTTAGCCCAATACGCTATCTGAAATAGGAGCGACGTAAATTGAACAAATGTGATAGAATTTCGCTGAATTCTTATATTAACCAAAATATGAAATGATCTTATCGGGCCCCTGATTTGCCCTACCCTAGAAGGTTAATAGTGCATTTTACTCGCCCTTTCGTGCGCTGTGAGATGCCGCTTAGCCCAATACGCTATCCTGAAATAGGAGCGACGTAAATTGAACAAATGTGATAGAATTTCGCTGGATTCTTATATTAACCAAAATATAAAATGATCTAATCGGGTCTCTGATTGCCCTATCGTAGAAGTTTAATAGTGCATTTTACTCGCCATTCCACGCGCATTAAGTTGCCGCCTAGCCCAGTACGCTGTCTGATATAGGAGCTACGTAAGTTGAACAAATGTCACAGAATTACGCTGCATTCTTATGTTAACCGTAATATAAAATGATCTAATCGGGTCTCTGTTTGCCTTATCCTAGAAGTTTAAGAGTGCATTTTACTCGCCATTTCATGCGCTTTGAGATCCCGCTTAGCCCAATACGCTATCTGAAATAGGAGCGCACGTAAATTAAACAAATGTGATAGAACTTCGCTGAATTCTTATATTAACCATAATATAAAATGATCTAATCGGGTCTCTGAATGCCCTATCATAGAAGTTTAATAGTGCATTTTACTCGCCATTCCACGCGCTTTAAGATGCCGCCTAGCCCAGTACGCTATCTGAAATAGCTACGTAAGTTGAACGAATGTGGCACAATTACGCTGATTTCTTATATTAACCGTAATATAAAATGATCTAATCGGGTCTCTGTTTGCCTTATCCTAGAAGTTTAATAGTGCATTTTACTCGCCATTTCATGCGCTTTGAGATTCCTCTTAGCCCAATACGCTATCTGAAATAGGAGCGACGTAAATTGAACAAATGTGATAGAATTTCGCTGAATTCTTATATTAACCAAAATATAAAATGATCTAATCCGGTCTCTGTTTGCCCTACCCTAGAAGTTTAATAGTGCATTTTACGAGCCATTTCTTGCGCTTTGAGATGCAGCTTAGCCCAATACGCTATCTGAAATAGGAGCGACGTAAATTGAACAAATGTGATAGAATTTCGCTGAATTCATATATTAACCAAAATATGAAATGATCTTATCGGGTCTCTGATTGCCCTACCCTAGAAGTTTAATAGTGCATCTTACTCGCCCTTTCGTGCGCTGTGAGATGCCGCTTAGCCCAATACGCTATCTGAAATAGGAGCGACGTAAATTGAACAAATGTGATAGAATTTCGCTGGATTCTTATATTAACCAAAATATAAAATGATCTAATCGGGTCTCTGATTGCCCTATCATAGAAGTTTAACAGTGCATTTTACTCGCCATTCCACGCGCTTTAAGTTGCCGCCTAGCCCAGCACGCTATCTGAAATAGGAGCTACGTAAGTTGAACAAATGTCACAGAATTACGCTGAATTCTTATATTAACCATAATATAAAATGATCTAATCGGGTCTCTGATTGCCCTACCCTAGAAGTTTAATAGTGCATTTTACTCACCATTCCACGCGCTTTAAGTTGCCGCCTAGCCCAATACGCTATCTGAAATAGGAGCGACGTAAATTGAACAAATGTGATAGAATTTCGCTGAATTCTTATATTAACCAAAATATAAAATGATCTAATGGGGTCTCTGTTTGCCCTACCCTAGAAGTTTAATAGTGCATTTTACTCGCCATTTCTTGCGCTTTGAGATGCCACTTAGCACAAGTCGCTATCTGAAATAGGAGCGATGTAAATTGAACAAATGTGATAGAATTTCGCTGAATTCTTATATTAACCTTAATGTAAAATGATCTAATCGGGTCTTTGTTCGCCCTACCCAAGAAGTTTAATAGTGCATTTCACTCGTCATTTCATGCGCTTTGCGATGCCGCTTAGCCCAATAAGCTATCTGAAATTGGAGCGACGTATATTGAACAAATGTGATAGAATTTCGCTGAATTCTTATATTAACCAAAATATGAAATGATCTAATCGGGTCTCTGATTGCCCTATCATAGAAGTTTAATAGTGCATTTTACTCGCCATTCCACGCGCTTTAAGATGCCGCCTAGCCCAGTACGCTATCTGAAATAGGAGCTACGTAAGTTGAACGAATGTGACAGAATTACGCTGATTTCTTATATTAACCGTAATATAAAATGATGTAATCGGGTCTCTGTTTGCCTTATCCTAGAAGTTTAATAGTGCATTTTACTCGCCATTTCATGCGCTTTGAGATGCCTCTTAGCCCAATACGCTATCTGAAATAGGAGCGACGTAAATTGAACAAATGTGATAGAATTTCGCTGAATTCTTATATTAACCAAAATATAAAATGATCTAATCCGGTCTCTGTTTGCCCTACCCTAGAAGTTTAATAGTGCATTTTACGAGCCATTTCTTGCGCTTTGAGATGCAGCTTAGCCCAATACGCTATCTGAAATAGGAGCGACGTAAATTGAACAAATGTGATAGAATTTCGCTGAATTCTTATATTAACCAAAATATGAAATGATCTTATCGGGTCTCTGATTGCCCTACCCTAGAAGTTTAATAGTGCATTTTACTCGCCCTTTCGTGCGCTGTGAGATGCCGCTTAGCCCAATACGCTATCTGAAATAGGAGCGACATAAATTGAACAAATGTGATAGAATTTCGCTGGATTCTTATATTAACCAAAATATAAAATGATCTAATCGGGTCTCTGATTACCCTATCGTAGAAGTTTAATAGTGCATTTTACTCGCCATTCCACGCGCTTTAAGCTGCCGCATAGCCCAGTACGCTATCTGAAATAGGAGCTACGTAAGTTGAACAAATGTCACAGAATTACGCTGCATTCTTATGTTAACCGTAATATAAAATGATCTAATCGGGTCTCTGTTTGCCTTATCCTAGAAGTTTAAGAGTGCATTTTACTCGCCATTTCATGCGCTTTGAGATGCCGCTTAGCCCAATACGCTATCTAAAATAGGAGCGACGTAAATTAAACAAATGTGATAGGACTTCGCTGAATTCTTATATTAACCATAATATAAAATGATCTAATCGGGTCTCTGATTGCCCTACCCTAGAAGTTTAATAGTGCATTTTACTCACCATTGCACGCGCTTTAAGTTGCCGCCTAGCCCAGTACGCTATCTGAAATAGGAGCTACGTAAGTTGAACAAATGTCACAGAATTACGCTGAATTCTTATATTAACCGCAATATAAAATGATGTAATCGGGTCTCTGTTTGCCTTATCCTAGAAGTTTAATAGTGCATTTTACTCGTCAATCCATGCGCTTTGCGATGCCGCTTAGCCCAATAAGCTATCTGAAAGAGGAGCGACGTATATTGAACAAATGTGATAGAATTTCGCTGAATTCTTATATTAACCAAAATATAAAATGATCTAATCGGGTCTCTGATTGCCCTATCATAGAAGTTTAACAGTGCATTTTACTCGCCATTCCACGCGCTTTGAGATGCCGCCTAGCCCAGTACGCTATCTGAAATCGGAGCTACGTAAGTTGAACGAATGTGGCACAATTACGCTGATTTCTTATATTAACCGTAATATAAAATGATCTAATCGGGTCTCTCTTTGCCTTATCCTAGAAGTTTCATAGTGCATTTTACTCGCCATTTCATGCGCTTTGAGATGCCTCTTAGCCCAATACGCTATCTGAAATAGGAGCGACGTAAATTGAACTAATGTGATAGAATTTCGCTGAATTCTTATATTAACCAAAATATAAAATTATCTAATCCGGTCTCTGTTTGCCCTACCCTAGAAGTTTAATAGTGCATTTTACGAGCCATTTCTTACGCTTTGAGATGCAGCTTAGCCCAATACGCTATCTGAAATAGGAGCGACGTAAATTGAACAAATGTGATAGAATTTCGCTGAATTCTTATATTAACCAAAATATGAAATGATCTTATCGGGTCTCTGATTGCCCTACCCTAGAAGTTTAATAGTACATTTTACTCGCCCTTTCGTGCGCTGTGAGATGCCGCTTAGCCCAATACGCTATCTGAAATAAGAGCGACGTAAATTGAACAAATGTGATAGAATTTCGCTGGATTCTTATATTAACCAAAATATAAAATGATCTAATCGGGTCTCTGATTGCCCTATCATAGAAGTTTAATAGTGTATTTTACTCGCCATTCCACGCGCTTTAAGTTGCCGCCTAGCCCAGTACGCTATCTGAAATAGGAGCTACGTAAGTTGAACAAATGTCACAGAATTACGCTGCATTCTTATGTTAACCGTAATATAAAATGATCTAATCGGGTCTCTGTTTGCCTTATCCTAGAAGTTTAAGAGTGCATTTTACTCGCCATTTCATGCGCTTTGAGATGCCGCTTAGCCCAATACGCTATCTGAAATAGGAGCGACGTAAATTAAACAAATGTGATAGAACTTCGCTGGATTCTTATATTAACCAAAATATAAAATCATCTAATCGGGTCTCTGATTGCCCTATCATAGAAGTTTAACAGTGCATTTTACTCGCCATTCCACGCGCTTTAAGTTGCCGCCTAGCCCAGCACGCTATCTGAAATAGGAGCTACGTAAGTTGAACAAATGTCACAGAATTACGCTGAATTCTTATATTAACCATAATATAAAATGATCTAATCGGGTCTCTGATTGCCCTACCCTAGAAGTTTAATAGTGCATTTTACTCACCATTCCACGCGCTTTAAGTTGCCGCCTAGCCCAATACGCTATCTGAAATAGGAGCGACGTAAATTGAACAAATGTGATAGAATTTCGCTGAATTCTTATATTAACCAAAATATAAAATGATCTAATGGGGTCTCTGTTTGCCCTACCCTAGAAGTTTAATAGTGCATTTTACTCGCCATTTCTTGCGCTTTGAGGTGCCACTTAGCACAAGTCGCTATCTGAAATAGGAGCGATGTAAATTGAACAAATGTGATAGAATTTCGCTGAATTCTTATATTAACCTTAATGTAAAATGATCTAAACGGGTCTTTGTTCGCCCTACCCAAGAAGTTTAATAGTGCATTTCACTCGTCATTTCATGCGCTTTGCGATGCCGCTTAGCCCAATAAGCTATCTGAAATTGGAGCGACGTATATTGAACAAATGTGATAGAATTTCGCTGAATTCTTATATTAACCAAAATATAAAATGATCTAATCGGGTCTCTGATTGCCCTATCATGGAAGTTTAATAGTGCATTTTACTGGCCATTCCACGCGCTTTTAGATGCCGCCTAGCCCAGTACGCTATCTGAAATAGGAGCTACGTAAGTTGAACGAATGTGGCACAATTACGCTGATTTCTTATATTAACCGTAATATAAAATGATCTAATCGGGTCTCTGTTTGCCTTATCCTAGAAGTTTAATAGTGCATTTTACTCGCCATTTCATGCGCTTTGAGATACCTCTTAGCCCAATACGCTATCTGAAATAGGAGCGACGTAAATTGAACAAATGTGATAGAATTTCGCTGAATTCTTATATTAACCAAAATATAAAATGATCTAATCCGGTCTCTGTTTGCCCTACCCTAGAAGTTTAATAGTGCATTTTACGAGCCATTTCTTGCGCTTTGAGATGCAGCTTAGCCCAATACGCTATCTGAAATAGGAGCGACGTAAATTGAACAAATGTGATAGAATTTCGCTGAATTCTTATATTAACCAAAATATGAAATGATCTTATCGGGCCCTGATTGCCCTACCCTAGAAGTTTAATAGTGCATTTTACTCGCCCTTTCGTGCGCTGTGAGATGCCGCTTAGCCCAATACGCTATCTGAAATAGGAGCGACGTAAATTGAACAAATGTGATAGAATTTCGCTGGATTCTTATATTAACCAAAATATAAAATGATCTAATCGGGTCTCTGATTGCCCGATCGTAGAAGTTTAATAGTGCATTTTACTCGCCATTCCACGCGCATTAAGTTGCCGCCTAGCCCAGTACGCTGTCTGATATAGGAGCTACGTAAGTTGAACAAATGTCACAGAATTACGCTGCATTCTTATGTTAACCGTAATATAAAATGATCTAATCGGGTCTCTGTTTGCCTTATCCTAGAAGTTTAAGAGTGCATTTTACTCGCCATTTCATGCGCTTTGAGATCCCGCTTAGCCCAATACGCTATCTGAAATAGGAGCGACGTAAATTAAACAAATGTGATAGAACTTCGCTGAATTCTTATATTAACCATAATATAAAATGATCTAATCGGGTCTCTGATTGCCCTATCATAGAAGTTTAATAGTGCATTTTACTCGCCATTCCACGCGCTTTAAGATGCCGCCTAGCCCAGTACGCTATCTGAAATAGGAGCTACGTAAGTTGAACGAATGTGGCACAATTACGCTGATTTCTTATATTAACCGTAATATAAAATGATCTAATCGGGTCTCTGTTTGCCTTATCCTAGAAGTTTAATAGTGCATTTTACTCGCCATTTCATGCGCTTTGAGATTCCTCTTAGCCCAATACGCTATCTGAAATAGGAGCGACGTAAATTGAACAAATGTGATAGAATTTCGCTGAATTCTTATATTAACCAAAATATAAAATGATCTAATCCGGTCTCTGTTTGCCCTACCCTAGAAGTTTAATAGTGCATTTTACGAGCCATTTCTTGCGCTTTGAGATGCAGCTTAGCCCAATACGCTATCTGAAATAGGAGCGACGTAAATTGAACAAATGTGATAGAATTTCGCTGAATTCATATATTAACCAAAATATGAAATGATCTTATCGGGTCTCTGATTGCCCTACCCTAGAAGTTTAATAGTGCATCTTACTCGCCCTTTCGTGCGCTGTGAGATGCCGCTTAGCCCAATACGCTATCTGAAATAGGAGCGACGTAAATTGAACAAATGTGATAGAATTTCGCTGGATTCTTATATTAACCAAAATATAAAATGATCTAATCGGGTCTCTGATTGCCCTATCATAGAAGTTTAACAGTGCATTTTACTCGCCATTCCACGCGCTTTAAGTTGCCGCCTAGCCCAGCACGCTATCTGAAATAGGAGCTACGTAAGTTGAACAAATGTCACAGAATTACGCTGAATTCTTATATTAACCATAATATAAAATGATCTAATCGGGTCTCTGATTGCCCTACCCTAGAAGTTTAATAGTGCATTTTACTCACCATTCCACGCGCTTTAAGTTGCCGCCTAGCCCAATACGCTATCTGAAATAGGAGCGAGGTAAATTGAACAAATGTGATAGAATTTCGCTGAATTCTTATATTAACCAAAATATAAAATGATCTAATGGGGTCTCTGTTTGCCCTACCCTAGAAGTTTAATAGTGCATTTTACTCGCCATTTCTTGCGCTTTGAGATGCCACTTAGCACAAGTCGCTATCTGAAATAGGAGCGATGTAAATTGAACAAATGTGATAGAATTTCGCTGAATTCTTATATTAACCTTAATGTAAAATGATCTAATCGGGTCTTTGTTCGCCCTACCCAAGAAGTTTAATAGTGCATTTCACTCGTCATTTCATGCGCTTTGCGATGCCGCTTAGCCCAATAAGCTATCTGAAATTGGAGCGACGTATATTGAACAAATGTGATAGAATTTCGAGGAATTCTTATATTAACCAAAATATGAAATGATCTAATCGGGTCTCTGATTGCCCTATCATAGAAGTTTAATAGTGCATTTTACTCGCCATTCCACGCGCTTTAAGATGCCGCCTAGCCCAGTACGCTATCTGAAATAGGAGCTACGTAAGTTGAACGAATGTGACAGAATTACGCTGATTTCTTATATTAACCGTAATATAAAATGATGTAATCGGGTCTCTGTTTGCCTTATCCTAGAAGTTTAATAGTGCATTTTACTCGCCATTTCATGCGCTTTGAGATGCCCCTTAGCCCAATACGCTATCTGAAATAGGAGCGACGTA
This sequence comes from Macropis europaea, assembly GCA_916610135.2. Lineage (NCBI taxonomy): Eukaryota > Metazoa > Arthropoda > Insecta > Hymenoptera > Melittidae > Macropis > Macropis europaea. Next base: position 241,132 of record CAKAJE020001293.1, on the reverse strand, counting down.
AATTGAACAAATGTGATAGAATTTCGCTGAATTCTTATATTAACCAAAATATAAAATGATCTAATCCGGTCTCTGTTTGCCCTACCCTAGAAGTTTAATAGTGCATTTTACTCACCATTGCACGCGCTTTAAGTTGCCGCCTAGCCCAGTACGCTATCTGAAATAGGAGCTACGTAAGTTGAACAAATGTCACAGAATTACGCTGAATTCTTATATTAACCGCAATATAAAATGATGTAATCGGGTCTCTGTTTGCCTTATCCTAGAAGTTTAATAGTGCATTTTACTCGTCAATCCATGCGCTTTGCGATGCCGCTTAGCCCAATAAGCTATCTGAAATAGGAGCGACGTAAATTGAACAAATGTGATAGAATTTCGCTGAATTCTTATATTAACCAAAATATAAAATGATCTAATCGGGTCTCTGATTGCCCTATCATAGAAGTTTAACAGTGCATTTTACTCGCCATTCCACGCGCTTTGAGATGCCACTTAGCACAAGTCGCTACCTGAAATAGGAGCGATGTAAATTGAACAAATGTGATAGAATTTCGCTGAATACTTATATTAACCAAAATATAAAATGATCTAATCCGGTCTCTGTTTGCCCTACCCTAGAAGTTTAATAGTGCACTTTACGAGCCATTTCTTGCGCTTTGAGATGCAGCTTAGCCCAATACGCTATCTGAAATAGGAGCGACGTAAATTGAACAAATGTGATAGAATTTCACTGAATTCTTATATTAACCAAAATATGAAATGATCTTATCGGGCCCTGATTGCCCTACCCTAGACGTTTAATAGTGCATTTTACTCGCCCTTTCGTGCGCTGTGAGATGCCGCTTAGCCCAATACGCTATCTGAAATAGGAGCGACGTAAATTGAACAAATGTGATAGAATTTCGCTGGATTCTTATATTAACCAAAATATAAAATGATCTAATCGGGTCTCTGATTGCCCTATCGTAGAAGTTTAATAGTGCATTTTACTCGCCATTCCACGCGCATTAAGTTGCCGCCTAGCCCAGTACGCTGTCTGATATAGGAGCGACGTAAGTTGAACAAATGTCACAGAATTACGCTGCATTCTTATGTTAACCGTAATATAAAATGATCTAATCGGGTCTCTGTTTGCCTTATCCTAGAAGTTCAAGAGTGCATTTTACTCGCCATTTCATGCGCTTTGAGATCCCGCTTAGCCCAATACGCTATCTGAAATAGGAGCGACGTAAATTAAACAAATGTGATAGAACTTCGCTGAATTCTTATATTAACCATAATATAAAATGATCTAATCGGGTCTCTGATTGCCCTATCATAGAAGTTTAATAGTGCATTTTACTCGCCATTCCACGCGCTTTAAGATGCCGCCTAGCCTAGTACGCTATCTGAAATAGGAGCTACGTAAGTTGAACGAATGTGGCACAATTACGCTGATTTCTTATATTAACCGTAATATAAAATGATCTAATCGGGTCTCTGTTTGCCTTATCCTAGAAGTTTAATAGTGCATTTTACTCGCCATTTCATGCGCTTTGAGATTCCTCTTAGCCCAATACGCTATCTGAAATAGGAGCGACGTAAATTGAACAAATGTGATAGAATTTCGCTGAATTCTTATATTAACCAAAATATAAAATGATCTAATCCGGTCTCTGTTTGCCCTACCCTAGAAGTTTAATAGTGCATTTTACGAGCCATTTCTTGCGCTTTGAGATGCAGCTTAGCCCAATACGCTATCTGAAATAGGAGCGACGTAAATTGAACAAATGTGATAGAATTTCGCTGAATTCATATATTAACCAAAATATGAAATGATCTTATCGGGTCTCTGATTGCCCTACCCTAGAAGTTTAATAGTGCATCTTACTCGCCATTTCGTGCGCTGTGAGATGCCGCTTAGCCCAATACGCTATCTGAAATAGGAGCGACGTAAATTGAACAAATGTGATAGAATTTCGCTGGATTCTTATATTAACCAAAATATAAAATGATCTAATCGGGTCTCTGATTGCCCTATCATAGAAGTTTAACAGTGCATTTTACTCGCCATTCCACGCGCTTTAAGTTGCCGCCTAGCCCAGCACGCTATCTGAAATAGGAGCTACGTAAGTTGAACAAATGTCACAGAATTACGCTGAATTCTTATATTAACCATAATATAAAATGATCTAATCGGGTCTCTGATTGCCCTACCCTAGAAGTTTAATAGTGCATTTTACTCACCATTCCACGCGCTTTAAGTTGCCGCCTAGCCCAATACGCTATCTGAAATAGGAGCGACGTAAATTGAACAAATGTGATAGAATTTCGCTGAATTCTTATATTAACCAAAATATAAAATGATCTAATGGGGTCTCTGTTTGCCCTACCCTAGAAGTTTAATAGTGCATTTTACTCGCCATTTCTTGCGCTTTGAGATGCCACTTAGCACAAGTCGCTATCTGAAATAGGAGCGATGTAAATTGAACAAATGTGATAGAATTTCGCTGAATTCTTATATTAACCTTAATGTAAAATGATCTAATCGGGTCTTTGTTCGCCCTACCCAAGAAGTTTAATAGTGCATTTCACTCGTCATTTCATGCGCTTTGCGATGCCGCTTAGCCCAATAAGCTATCTGAAATTGGAGCGACGTATATTGAACAAATGTGATAGAATTTCGCTGAATTCTTATATTAACCAAAATATGAAATGATCTAATCGGGTCTCTGATTGCCCTATCATAGAAGTTTAATAGTGCATTTTACTCGCCATTCCACGCGCTTTAAGATGCCGCCTAGCCCAGTACGCTATCTGAAATAGGAGCTACGTAAGTTGAACGAATGTGACAGAATTACGCTGATTTCTTATATTAACCGTAATATAAAATGATGTAATCGGGTCTCTGTTTGCCTTATCCTAGAAGTTTAATAGTGCATTTTACTCGCCATTTCATGCGCTTTGAGATGCCTCTTAGCCCAATACGCTATCTGAAATAGGAGCGACGTAAATTGAACAAATGTGATAGAATTTCGCTGAATTCTTATATTAACCAAAATATAAAATGATCTAATCCGGTCTCTGTTTGCCCTACCCTAGAAGTTTAATAGTGCATTTTACGAGCCATTTCTTGCGCTTTGAGATGCAGCTTAGCCCAATACGCTATCTGAAATAGGAGCGACGTAAATTGAACAAATGTGATAGAATTTCGCTGAATTCTTATATTAACCAAAATATGAAATGATCTTATCGGGTCTCTGATTGCCCTACCCTAGAAGTTTAATAGTGCATTTTACTCGCCCTTTCGTGCGCTGTGAGATGCCGCTTAGCCCAATACGCTATCTGAAATAGGAGCGACGTAAATTGAACAAATGTGATAGAATTTCGCTGGATTCTTATATTAACCAAAATATAAAATGATCTAATCGGGTCTCTGATTGCCCTATCGTAGAAGTTTAATAGTGCATTTTACTCGCCATTCCACGCGCTTTAAGTTGCCGCATAGCCCAGTACGCTATCTGAAATAGGAGCTACGTAAGTTGAACAAATGTCACAGAATTACGCTGCATTCTTATGTTAACCGTAATATAAAATGATATAATCGGGTCTCTGTTTGCCTTATCCTAGAAGTTTAAGAGTGCATTTTACTCGCCATTTCATGCGCTTTGAGATGCCGCTTAGCCTAATACGCTATCTAAAATAGGTGCGACGTAAATTAAACAAATGTGATAGGACTTCGCTGAATTCTTATATTAACCATAATATAAAATGATCTAATCGGGTCTCTGATTGCCCTACCCTAGAAGTTTAATAGTGCATTTTACTCACCATTGCACGCGCTTTAAGTTGCCGCCTAGCCCAGTACGCTATCTGAAATAGGAGCTACGTAAGTTGAACAAATGTCACAGAATTACGCTGAATTCTTATATTAACCGCAATATAAAATGATCTAATCGGGTCTCTGTTTGCCTTATCCTAGAAGTTTAATAGTGCATTTTACTCGTCAATCCATGCGCTTTGCGATGCCGCTTAGCCCAATAAGCTATCTGAAATAGGAGCGACGTAAATTGAACAAATGTGATAGAATTTCGCTGAATTCTTATATTAACCAAAATATAAAATGATCTAATCGGGTCTCTGATTGCCCTATCATAGAAGTTTAACAGTGCATTTTACTCGCCATTCCACGCGCTTTGAGATGCCACTTAGCACAAGTCGCTACCTGAAATAGGAGCGATGTAAATTGAACAAATGTGATAGAATTTCGCTGAATACTTATATTAACCAAAATATAAAATGATCTAATCCGGTCTCTGTTTGCCCTACCCTAGAAGTTTAATAGTGCACTTTACGAGCCATTTCTTGCGCTTTGAGATGCAGCTTAGCCCAATACGCTATCTGAAATAGGAGCGACGTAAATTGAACAAATGTGATAGAATTTCGATGAATTCTTATATTAACCAAAATATGAAATGATCTTATCGGGCCCTGATTGCCCTACCCTAGAAGTTTAATAGTGCATTTTACTCGCCCTTTCGTGCGCTGTGAGATGCCGCTTAGCCCAATACGCTATCTGAAATAGGAGCGACGTAAATTGAACAAATGTGATAGAATTTCGCTGGATTCTTATATTAACCAAAATATAAAATGATCTAATCGGGTCTCTGATTGCCCTATCGTAGAAGTTTAATAGTGCATTTTACTCGCCATTCCACGCGCATTAAGTTGCCGCCTAGCCCAGTACGCTGTCTGATATAGGAGCTACGTAAGTTGAACAAATGTCACAGAATTACGCTGCATTCTTATGTTAACCGTAATATAAAATGATCTAATCGGGTCTCTGTTTGCCTTATCCTAGAAGTTTAAGAGTGCATTTTACTCGCCATTTCATGCGCTTTGAGATCCCGCTTAGCCCAATACGCTATCTGAAATAGGAGCGACGTAAATTAAACAAATGTGATAGAACTTCGCTGAATTCTTATATTAACCATAATATAAAATGATCTAATCGGGTCTCTGATTGCCCTATCATAGAAGTTTAATAGTGCATTTTACTCGCCATTCCACGCGCTTTAAGATGCCGCCTAGCCCAGTACGCTATCTGAAATAGGAGCTACGTAAGTTGAACGAATGTGGCACAATTACGCTGATTTCTTATATTAACCGTAATATAAAATGATCTAATCGGGTCTCTGTTTGCCTTATCCTAGAAGTTTAATAGTGCATTTTACTCGCCATTTCATGCGCTTTGAGATTCCTCTTAGCCCAATACGCTATCTGAAATAGGAGCGACGTAAATTGAACAAATGTGATAGAATTTCGCTGAATTCTTATATTAACCAAAATATAAAATGATCTAATCCGGTCTCTGTTTGCCCTACCCTAGAAGTTTAATAGTGCATTTTACGAGCCATTTCTTGCGCTTTGAGATGCAGCTTAGCCCAATACGCTATCTGAAATAGGAGCGACGTAAATTGAACAAATGTGATAGAATTTCGCTGAATTCATATATTAACCAAAATATGAAATGATCTTATCGGGTCTCTGATTGCCCTACCCTAGAAGTTTAATAGTGCATCTTACTCGCCCTTTCGTGCGCTGTGAGTTGCCGCTTAGCCCAATACGCTATCTGAAATAGGAGCGACGTAAATTGAACAAATGTGATAGAATTTCGCTGGATTCTTATATTAACCAAAATATAAAATTATCTAATCGGGTCTCTGATTGCCCTATCGTAGAAGTTTAACAGTGCATTTTACTCGCCATTCCACGCGCTTTAAGTTGCCGCCTAGCCCAGCACGCTATCTGAAATAGGAGCTACGTAAGTTGAACAAATGTCACAGAATTACGCTGAATTCTTATATTAACCATAATATAAAATGATCTAATCGGGTCTCTGATTGCCCTACCCTAGAAGTTTAATAGTGCATTTTACTCACCATTCCACGCGCTTTAAGTTGCCGCCTAGCCCAATACGCTATCTGAAATAGGAGCGACGTAAATTGAACAAATGTGATAGAATTTCGCTGAATTCTTATATTAACCAAAATATAAAATGATCTAATGGGGTCTCTGTTTGCCCTACCCTAGAAGTTTAATAGTGCATTTTACTCGCCATTTCTTGCGCTTTGAGATGCCACTTAGCACAAGTCGCTATCTGAAATAGGAGCGATGTAAATTGAACAAATGTGATAGAATTTCGCTGAATTCTTATATTAACCTTAATGTAAAATGATCTAATCGGGTCTTTGTTCGCCCTACCCAAGAAGTTTAATAGTGCATTTCACTCGTCATTTCATGCGCTTTGCGATGCCGCTTAGCCCAATAAGCTATCTGAAATTGGAGCGACGTATATTGAACAAATGTGATAGAATTTCGCTGAATTCTTATATTAACCAAAATATGAAATGATCTAATCGGGTCTCTGATTGCCCTATCATAGAAGTTTAATAGTGCATTTTACTCGCCATTCCACGCGCTTTAAGATGCCGCCTAGCCCAGTACGCTATCTGAAATAGGAGCTACGTAAGTTGAACGAATGTGACAGAATTACGCTGATTTCTTATATTAACCGTAATATAAAATGATGTAATCGGGTCTCTGTTTGCCTTATCCTAGAAGTTTAATAGTGCATTTTACTCGCCATTTCATGCGCTTTGAGATGCCTCTTAGCCCAATACGCTATCTGAAATAGGAGCGACGTAAATTGAACAAATGTGATAGAATTTCGCTGAATTCTTATATTAACCAAAATATAAAATGATCTAATCCGGTCTCTGTTTGCCCTACCCTAGAAGTTTAATAGTGCATTTTACGAGCCATTTCTTGCGCTTTGAGATGCAGCTTAGCCCAATACGCTATCTGAAATAGGAGCGACGTAAATTGAACAAATGTGATAGAATTTCGCTGAATTCTTATATTAACCAAAATATGAAATGATCTTATCGGGTCTCTGATTGCCCTACCCTAGAAGTTTAATAGTGCATTTTACTCGCCCTTTCGTGCGCTGTGAGATGCCGCTTAGCCCAATACGCTATCTGAAATAGGAGCGACGTAAATTGAACAAATGTGATAGAATTTCGCTGGATTCTTATATTAACCAAAATATAAAATGATCTAATCGGGTCTCTGACTGCCCTATCGTAGAAGTTTAATAGTGCATTTTACTCGCCATTCCACGCGCTTTAAGTTGCCGCATAGCCCAGTACGCTATCTGAAATAGGAGCTACGTAAGTTGAACAAATGTCACAGAATTACGCTGCATTCTTATGTTAACCGTAATATAAAATGATCTAATCGGGTCTCTGTTTGCCTTATCCTAGAAGTTTAAGAGTGCATTTTACTCGCCATTTCATGCGCTTTGAGATGCCGCTTAGCCCAATACGCTATCTAAAATAGGAGCGACGTAAATTAAACAAATGTGATAGGACTTCGCTGAATTCTTATATTAACCATAATATAAAATGATCTAATCGGGTCTCTGATTGCCCTACCCTAGAAGTTTAATAGTGCATTTTACTCACCATTGCACGCGCTTTAAGTTGCCGCCTAGCCCAGTACGCTATCTGAAATAGGAGCTACGTAAGTTGAACAAATGTCACAGAATTACGCTGAATTCTTATATTAACCGCAATATAAAATGATCTAATCGGGTCTCTGTTTGCCTTATCCTAGAAGTTTAATAGTGCATTTTACTCGTCAATCCATGCGCTTTGCGATGCCGCTTAGCCCAATAAGCTATCTGAAATAGGAGCGACGTAAATTGAACAAATGTGATAGAATTTCGCTGAATTCTTATATTAACCAAAATATAAAATGATCTAATCGGGTCTCTGATTGCCCTATCATAGAAGTTTAACAGTGCATTTTACTCGCCATTCCACGCGCTTTGAGATGCCACTTAGCACAAGTCGCTACCTGAAATAGGAGCGATGTAAATTGAACAAATGTGATAGAATTTCGCTGAATACTTATATTAACCAAAATATAAAATGATCTAATCCGGTCTCTGTTTGCCCTACCCTAGAAGTTTAATAGTGCATTTTACTCGCCCTTTCGTGCGCTGTGAGATGCCGCTTAGCCCAATACGCAATCTGAAATAGCAGCGACGTAAATTGAACAAATGTGATAGAATTTCGCTGGATTCTTATATTAACCAAAATATAAAATGATCTAATCGGGTCTCTGATTGCCCTATCATAGAAGTTTCATAGTGCATTTTACTCGCCATTCCACGCGCTTTGAGTTGCCGCCTAGCCCAGTACGCTATCTGAAATAGGAGCTCCGTAAGTTGAACAAATGTCACAGAATTACGCTGAATTCTTATGTTAACCGTAATATAAAATGATCTAATCGGGTCTCTGTTTGCCTTATCCTAGAAGTTTAATAGTGCATTTTACTCGCCATTTCATGCGCTTTGAGATGCCGCTTAGCCCAATACGCTATCTGAAATAGGAGCGACGTAAATTGAACAAATGTGATAGAATTTCACTGAATTCTTATATTAACCAAAATATAAAATGATCTAATCGGGTCTCTGATTGCCCTATCATAGAAGTTTAACAGTGCATTTTACTCGCCATTTCATGCGCTTTGAGATGCCGCTTAGACCAATACGCTATCTGAAATAGGAGCGACGTTAATTAAACAAATGTGATAGAACTTCGCTGAATTCTTATATTAACCATAATATAAAATGATCTTATCGGGTCTCTGATTGCCCTACCCTAGAAGTTTAATAGTGCATTTTACTCGCCATTTCATGCGCTTTGAGATGCCGCTTAGCCCAATACGCTATCTGAAATAGGAGCGACGTAAATTGAACAAATGTGATAGAATTTCGCTGAATTCTTATATTAACCAAAATATAAAATGATCTAATGGGGTCTCTGTTTGCCCTACCCTAGAAGTTTAATAGTGCATTTTACTCGCCATTTCTTGCGCTTTGAGATGCCACTTACCACAAGTCGCTATCTGAAATAGGAGCGATGTAAATTGAACAAATGTGATAGAATTTCGCTGAATTCTTATATTAACCTTAATGTAAAACGATCTAATCGGGTCTATGTTCGCCCTACCCAAGAAGTTTAATAGTGCATTTCACTCGTCATTTCATGCGCTTTGCGATGCCGCTTAGCCCAATAAGCTATCTGGAATTGGAGCGACGTATATTGAACAAATGTGATAGAATTTCGCTGAATTCTTATATTAACCAAAATATAAAATGATCTAATCGGGTCTCTGATTACCCTATCATAGAAGTTTAATAGTGCATTTTACTCGCCATTCCACGCGCTTTAAGATGCCGCCTAGCCCAGTACGCTATCTGAAATAGGAGCTACGTAAGTTGAACGAATGTGGCACAATTACGCTGATTTCTTATATTAACCGTAATATAAAATGATCTAATCGGGTCTCTGTTTGCCTTATCCTAGAAGTTTAATAGTGCATTTTACTCGCCATTTCATGCGCTTTGAGATGCCTCTTAGCCCAATACGCTATCTGAAATAGGAGCGACGTAAATTGAACAAATGTGATAGAATTTCGCTGAATTCTTATATTAACCAAAATATGAAATGATCTTATCGGGTCTCTGATTGCCCTACCCTAGAAGTTTAATAGTGCATTTTACTCGCCCTTTCGTGCGCTGTGAGATGCCGCTTAGCCCAATACGCTATCTGAAATAGGAGCGACGTAAATTGAACAAATGTGATAGAATTTCGCTGGATTCTTATATTAACCAAAATATAAAATGATCTAATCGGGTCTCTGATTGCCCTATCATAGAAGTTTCATAGTGCATTTTACTCGCCATTCCACGCGCTTTAAGTTGCCGCCTAGCCCAGCACGCTATCTGAAATAGGAGCTACGTACGTTGAACAAATGTCACAGAATTACGCTGAATTCTTATATTAACCGTAATATAAAATGATCTAATCGGGTCTCTGTTTGCCTTATCCTAGAAGTTTAATAGTGCATTTTACTCGCCATTTCATGCGCTTTGAGATGCCGCTTAGCCCAGTACACTATCTGAAATAGGAGCGACGTAAATTGAAAAAATGTGATAGAATTTCCCTGAAATGTTATAGTAAACAAAATATAAAATGATCTATTCGTAACTCTGATTGCCCTATCATAGAAGTTTAGAAGTGCATTTTACTCGCCCTTCCACGCGCTTTAAGATGCCGCCTAGCCCAGTACGCTATCTGAAATAGGAGCGACGTTAGTTGAACAAATGTGATAGAATTACGCTGAATTCTTATATTAACCGTAATATAAAATGATCTAATCGGGTCTCTGTTTGCCTTATCCTAGAAGTTTAAGAGTGCATTTTACTCGCCATTTCATGCGCTTTGAGTTGCCGCTTAGCCCAATACGCTATCTGAAATAGGAGCGACGTAAATTAAACAAATGTGATAGAATTTCGCTGAATTCTTATATTAACCAAAATATAAAATGATCTAATCGGGTCTCTGATTGCCCTACCCTAGAAGTTTAATAGTACATTTTACTCACCATTTCATGCGCTTTGAGATGCCGCTTAGCCCAATACGCTATCTGAAATTGGAGCGACGTAAATTGAACAAATGTGATAGAATTTCGCTGAATTCTTATATTAACCAAAATATAAAATGATCTAATCGGGTCTCTGATTGCCCTACCCTAGAAGTTTAATAGTGCATTTTACTCGCCATTTCATGCGCTTTGAGATGCCGCTTAGACCAATACGCTATCTGAAATAGGAGCGACGTAAATTAAACAAATCTGATAGAACTTCGCTGAATTCTTATATTAACCATAATATAAAATGATCTAATCGGGTCTCTGATTGCCCTACCCTAGAAGTTTAATAGTGCATTTTACTCACCATTCCACGCGCTTTAAGTTGCCGCCTAGCCCAGTACGCTATCTGAAATAGGAGCTACGTAAGTTGAACAAATGTCACAGAATTTCGCTGAATTCTTATATTAACCGTAATATAAAATGATCTAATCGGGTCTCCGTTTGCCTTATCCTAGAAGTTTAAGAGTGCATTTTACTCGCCCTTTCGTGCGCTGTGAGATGCCGCTTAGCCCAATACGCTATCTGAAATAGGAGCGACGTAAATTGAACAAATGTGATAGAATTTGCCTGAATTCTTGTATTAACCTTAATGTAAAATGATCCAATCGGGTCTTTGTTCGCCCAACCCTAGAAGTTCAATAGTGCATTTTACTCGCCATTTCATGCGCTTTGAGATGCCGCTTAGCCCAATACGCTATCTGAAATATCAGCGACGTAAATTGAACAAATGTGATAGAATTTCGCTGAATTCTTAAATTAACCATAATATAAAATGATCTAATGGGGTCTCTGTTTGCCCTACCCTAGAAGTTTAATAGTGCATTTTACTCGCCATTTATTGCGCTTTGAGATGCCGCTTAGCACAAGTCGCTATCTGAAATAGGAGCGATGTAAATTGAACAAATGTGATAGAATTTCGCTGAATTCTTATATTAACCAAAATATAAAATGATCTAATCCCGTCTCTGTTTGTCCTACCCTAGAAGTTTAATAGTGCATTTTACGAGCCATTTCTTGCGCTTTGCGATGCAGCTTATCCCAATACGCTATCTGAAATAGGAGCGACGTAAATTGAACAAATGTGATAGAATTTCGCTGAATTCTTATTTTAACCTTAATGTAAAATGATCTAATCGGGTCTTTGTTCGCCCTACCCTAGAAGGTTAACAGTGCATTTCACTCGTCTTTCATGCGCTCTGAGTTGCCGCTTAGCCCAATAAGCTATCTGAAATAGGAGCGACGTAAATTGAACAAATGTGATAGAACTTCGCTGAATTATTATATTAACCGTAATATAAAATGATCTGATCGGGTCTCTGCTTGACCCACCCTAGAAGTTTAATAGTGCATTTTACTCGCCTTTTCGTGCGCATTGAGATGCCGCTTAGCCCAATACGCTATCTGAAATATCAGCGACGTAAATTGAACAAATGTGATAGAATTACGCTGAATTCTTATATTAACCGTAATATAAAATGATCTGATCGGGTCTCTGTTTGCCTTATCCTAGAAGTTCAATAGTGCATTTCACTCGTCATTCAATGCGCTTTGAGATGCCGCTTATCCCAATACGCTATCTGAAATAGGGGCGACGTAAATTGAACAAATGTGATAGAATTTCCCTGAATTCTTATATTAACCAAAATATGAAATGATCTTATCGGGTCTCTGATTGCCCTACCCTAGAAGTTTAATAGTGCATTTTACTCGCCCTTTCGTGCGCTGTGAGATGCCGCTTAGCCCAATACGCTATCTGAAATAGCAGCGACGTAAATTGAACAAATGTGATAGAATTTCGCTGGATTCTTATATTAACCAAAATATAAAATGATCTAATCGGGTCTCTGATTGCCCTATCATAGAAGTTTCATAGTGCATTTTACTCGCCATTCCACGCGCTTTGAGTTGCCGCCTAGCCCAGTACGCTATCTGAAATAGGAGCTCCGTAAGTTGAACAAATGTCACAGAATTACGCTGAATTCTTATGTTAACCGTAATATAAAATGATCTAATCGGGTCTCTGTTTGCCTTATCCTAGAAGTTTAATAGTGCATTTTACTCGCCATTTCATGCGCTTTGAGATGCCGCTTAGCCCAATACGCTATCTGAAATAGGAGCGACGTAAATTGAACAAATGTGATAGAATTTCACTGAATTCTTATATTAACCAAAATTTAAAATGATCTAATCGGGTCTCTGATTGCCCTATCATAGAAGTTTAACAGTGCATTTTACTCGCCATTTCATGCGCTTTGAGATGCCGCTTAGACCAATACGCTATCTGAAATAGGAGCGACGTTAATTAAACAAATGTGATAGAACTTCGCTGAATTCTTATATTAACCATAATATAAAATGATCTTATCGGGTCTCTGATTGCCCTACCCTAGAAGTTTAATAGTGCATTTTACTCGCCATTTCATGCGCTTTGAGATGCCGCTTAGCCCAATACGCTATCTGAAATAGGAGCGACGTAAATTGAACAAATGTGATAGAATTTCGCTGAATTCTTATATTAACCAAAATATAAAATGATCTAATGGGGTCTCTGTTTGCCCTACCCTAGAAGTTTAATAGTGCATTTTACTCGCCATTTCTTGCGCTTTGAGATGCCACTTACCACAAGTCGCTATCTGAAATAGGAGCGATGTAAATTGAACAAATGTGATAGAATTTCGCTGAATTCTTATATTAACCTTAATGTAAAACGATCTAATCGGGTCTATGTTCGCCCTACCCAAGAAGTTTAATAGTGCATTTTACCCGCCATTCCACACGCTTTAAGATGCCGCCTAGCCCAGTACACTATCTGAAATAGGAGCGACGTAAACTGAACAAATGTGACAGAATTTCGCTGAATTCTTTTATTTACCATAATGTTAAATGATCTAATCGGGTCTCTGTTCGCCCTAGCGTAGAAGCTTAATAGTGCATTTTATTCGTCATTTCATGCGCTTTGAGATGCCGCTTAGCCCAATACGCTATCTGAAATAGGAGCGACGCAAATTGAACAAATGCGATAGAATATCGCTGAATTCTTATATTAACCATAATATAAAATGATGTAATCGGGTCTCTGTTCGCCCTACCCAAGAAGTTTAATAGTGCATTTCTCTCGTCATTTCATGCGCTTTGAGATGCCGCTTAGCCCAATAGCTATCTGAAATAGGAGCGACGTAAATTGAACAAATATGATAGAATTTCCCTGAAATCTTATATTAACCGTAATATAAAATGATCTAATCGGGTCTCTGTTTGCATTACCCTCGAAGTTTAATAGTGCATTTTACTCGCCTTTCCACGCGCTTTAAGATGCCGCCTATCCGAGTACGCTATCTGAAATAGGAGCGACGTAGTTGAACAAATGTGATAGAATAACGCTGAATTCTTATATTAACCGTAATATAAAATGGTCTAATCGGGTCTCCATTTGCCTTATCCTAGAAGTTTAATAGTGCATTTTACTCGCCATTTCATACGCATGGAGATGCCGCTTAGCCCAATACGCTATTTGAAATAGGAGCGATGTAAATTGAACAAATGTGATAGAATTTCGCTGAATTCTTAAATTAACCATAATATGAAATGACCTAATCGGGTCTCTGTTCGCCGTACCCAAGAAGTTTAATAGTGCATTTCTCTCGTCATTTCATACGCTTTGAGATGCCGCTTAGCCCAATACGCTATCTGAAATAGGAGCGACGTAAATTGAACAAATGTGATAGAATTTCCCTGAAATCTTATATTAAACAATACATAAAATGATCTAAACGGGACTCTGATTGCCCTACCATAGAAGTTTAGTAGTGCATTTTACTCGCCCTTCCACGCGCTTTAAGATGCCGCCGAGCCCAGTACACTATCTGAAATAGGAGCGACGTATGTTGAACAAATGTGATAGAATTACGCTGAATTCTTATATTAACCGTAATATAAAATGATCTAATCGGGTCTCTGTATGCCTTACCCTAGAAGTTTAATAGTGCATTTTACTCGCCATCTCATGCGCTTTGAGATGCCGCTTAGCCCAATACGCTATCTGAAATAGGAGCGACGTAAATTGAACAAATGTGATAGAATTACGCTGAATCATTATATTAACCAAAATATAAAATGATCTAATCGGGTCTCTGATTGCCCTATTATAGAAGTTTAATAGTGCATTTTACTCGCCATTCCACGCGCTTTAAGATGCCGCCTAGCCCAGTATGCTATCTGAAATAGGAACGACGTAAATTGAACAAATGTGATAGAATTACGCTGAATTCTTATATTAACCGTAATATAAAATGGTTTAATCGGATCTCCGTTTGCCTTATTCTAGAAGTTTATTAGTGCATTTTACTCGTCATTCCATGCGCTTTGAGATGCCGCTTAGCCCAATACGCTACCTGAAATAGGAGCGATGTAAATTGAACAAATGTGATAGAATTTCCCTGAAATCTTATATTAACCGTAATATAAAATGATCTGATCGGGTCTCTGTTTGCATTACCCTCGAAGTTTAATAGTGCATTTTACTCGCCTTTCCACGCGCTTTAAGATGCCGCCTATCCCAGTACGCTATCTGAAATAGGAGCGACGTAAGTTGAACAAATGGGATAGAATAACGCTGAATTCTTATATTAACCGTAATATAAAATGGTCTAATCGGGTCTCCATTTGCCTTATCCTAGAAGTTTAATAGTGCATTTTACTCGCCATTTCATGCGCATGGAGATGCCGCTTAGCCCAATACGCTATTTGAAATAGGAGCGATGTAAATTGAACAAATGTGATAGAATTTCGCTGAATTCTTAAATTAACCGTAATATGAAATGACCTAATCGGGTCTCTGTTCTCCCTACCCAAGAAGTTTAATAGTGCATTTCTCTCGTCATTTCATACGCTTTGAGATGCCGCTTAGCCCAATACGCTATCTGAAATAGGAGCGACGTAAATTGAACAAATGTGATAGAATTTCCCTGAAATGTTATAGTAAACAAAATATAAAATGATCTATTCGGAACTCTGATTGCCCTATCATAGAAGTTTAGAAGTGCATTTTACTCGCCCTTCCACGCGCTTTAAGATGCCGCCTAGCCCAGTACGCTATCTGAAATAGGAGCGACGTTAGTTGAACAAATGTGATAGAATTACGCTGAATTCTTATATTAACCGTAATATAAAATGATCTATTCGGGTGTCTGTTCGCCCTACCCTAGAAGTTTAATAGTACATTTCACTCGCCATTCCATGCGCTTTGAGATGCCGCTTAGCCGAGTACGCTATCTGAAATAGGAGCGATGTAAATTGAACAAATGTGATAGAATTTCGATGAATTCATTTATTAACCAAAATATAAAATGATCTAATCGGGTCTCTGATTGCCCTACCCTAGAAGTTTAATAGTGCATTTTACTCGCCATTTCATGCGCTTTGAGATGCCGCTTAGCCCAATACGCTATCTGAAATAGGAGCGACGTATATTGAACAAATGTGATAGAATTTCGCTGAATTCTTATATTAACCTTAATGTAAAATGATCTAATCGGGTCTTTGCTCGCCCTACCCAAGAAGTTTAATAGTGCATTTCACTCGTCATTTCATGCGCTTTGCGATGCCGCTTAGCCCAATAAGCTATCTGAAATTCGAGCGACGTATATTGAACAAATGTGATAGAATTTCGCTGAATTCTTATATTAACCAAAATATAAAATGATCTAATCGGGTCCCTGATTGCCCTATCATAGAAGTTTAATAGTGCATTTTACTCGCCATTCCACGCGCTTTAAGATGCCGCCTAGCCCAGTACGCTATCTGAAATAGGAGCTACGTAAGTTGAACGAATGTGACAGAATTACGCTGATTTCTTATACTAACCGTAATATAAAATGATCTAATCGGGTCTCTGTTTGCCTTATCCTAGAAGTTTAATAGTGCATTTCACTCGCCATTTCATGCGCTTTGAGATGCCTCTTAGCCCAATACGCTATCTGAAATAGGAGCGACGTAAATTGAACAAATGTGATAGAATTTCGCTGAATTCTTATATTAACCAAAATATAAAATGATCTAATCGGGTCTCTGATTGCCCTACCCTAGAAGTTTAATAGTGCATTTTACTCGCCATTCCACGCGCTTTAAGTTGCCGCCTGGCCCAGTACGCTATCTGAAATAGGAGCTACGTAAGTTGAACAAATGTCACAGAATTACGCTGCATTCTTATGTTAACCGTAATATAAAATGATCTAATCGGGTCTCTGTTTGCCTTATCCTAGAAGTTTAAGAGTGCATTTTACTCGCCATTTCATGCGCTTTGAGATGCCGCTTAGCCCAATACGCTATCTAAAATAGGAGCGACGTAAATTAAACAAATGTGATAGGACTTCGCTGAATTCTTATATTAACCATAATATAAAATGATCTAATCGGGTCTCTGATTGCCCTACCCTAGAAGTTTAATAGTGCATTTTACTCACCATTGCACGCGCTTTAAGTTGCCGCCTAGCCCAGTACGCTATCTGAAATAGGAGCTACGTAAGTTGAACAAATGTCACAGAATTACGCTGAATTCTTACATTAACCGCAATATAAAATGATCTAATCGGGTCTCTGTTTGCCTTATCCTAGAAGTTTAATAGTGCATTTTACTCGTCAATCCATGCGCTTTGCGATGCCGCTTAGCCCAATAAGCTATCTGAAATAGGAGCGACGTAAATTGAACAAATGTGATAGAATTTCGCTGAATTCTTGTATTAACCAAAATATAAAATGATCTAATCGGGTCTCTGATTGCCCTATCATAGAAGTTTAATAGTGCATTTTACTCGCCATTCCACGCGCTTTAAGATGCCGCCTAGCCCAGTACGCTATCTGAAATAGGCGCTACGTAAGTTGAACGAATGTGACAGAATTACGCTGATTTCTTATATTAACCGTAATATAAAATGATCTAATCGGGTCTCTGTTTGCCTTATCCTAGAAGTTTAATAGTGCATTTTACTCGCTATTTCATGCGCTTTGAGATGCCTCTTAGCCCATTACGCTATCTGAAATAGGAGCGACGTAAATTGAACAAATGTGATAGAATTTCGCTGAATTATTATATTAACCAAAATATAAAATGATCTAATCCGGTCTCTGTTTGCCCTACCCTAGAAGTTTAATAGTGCATTTTACGAGCCATTTCTTGCGCTTTTAGATGCAGCTTAGCCCAATACGCTATCTGAAATAGGAGCGACGTAAATTGAACAAATGTGATAGAATTTCGCTGAATTCTTATATTAACCAAAATATAAAATGATCTAATCGGGTCTCTGATTGCCCTACCCTAGAAGTTTAATAGTGCATTTTACTCGCCATTTCATGCGCTTTGAGATGCCTCTTAGCCCAATACGCTATCTGAAATAGGAGCGACGTAAATTGAACAAATGTGATAGAATTTCGCTGAATTCTTATATTAACCAAAATATAAAATGATCTAATCCGGTCTCTGTTTGCCCTACCCTAGTAGTTTAATAGTGCATTTTACGAGCCATTTCTTGCGCTTTGCGATGCCGCTTAGCCCAATAAGCTATCTGAAATAGGAGCGACGTAAATTGAACAAATGTGATAGAATTTCGCTGAATTCTTATATTAACCAAAATATAAAATGATCTAATCGGGTCTCTGATTGCCCTATCATAGAAGTTTAACAGTGCATTTTACTCGCCATTCCACGCGCTTTAAGTTGCTGCCCAGCCCAGCACGCTATCTGAAATAGGAGCTACGTAAGTTGAACAAATGTCACAGAATTACGCTGAATTCTTATATTAACCGTAATATAAAATGATCTAATCGGGTCTCTGTTTGCCTTATCCTAGACGTTTAATAGTGCATTTTACTCGCCAGTTCATGCGCTTTGAGATGCCTCTTAGCCCAATACGCTATCTGAAATAGGAGCGACGTAAATTGAACAAATGTGATAGAATTTCGCTGAATTCTTATATTAACCAAAATATAAAATTATCTAATCCGGTCTCTGTTTGCCCTACCCTAGAAGTTTAATAGTGCATTTTACGAGCCATTTCTTACGCTTTGAGATGCAGCTTAGCCCAATACGCTATCTGAAATAGGAGCGACGTAAATTGAACAAATGTGATAGAATTTCGCTGAATTCTTATATTAACCAAAATATGAAATGATCTTATCGGGTCTCTGATTGCCCTACCCTAGAAGTTTAATAGTACATTTTACTCACCCTTTCGTGCGCTGTGAGATGCCGCTTAGCCCAATACGCTATCTGAAATAGGAGCGACGTAAATTGAACAAATGTGATAGAATTTCGCTGGAATCTTATATTAACCAAAATATAAAATGATCTAATCGGGTCTCTGATTGCCCTATCATAGAAGTTTAATAGTGTATTTTACTCGCCATTCCACGCGCTTTAAGTTGCCGCCTAGCCCAGTACGCCATCTGAAATAGGAGCTACGTAAGTTGAACAAATGTCACAGAATTACGCTGCATTCTTATGTTAACCGTAATATAAAATGATCTAATCGGGTCTCTGTTTGCCTTATCCTAGAAGTTTAAGAGTGCATTTTACTCGCCATTTCATGCGCTTTGAGATGCCGCTTAGCCCAATACGCTGTCTGAAATAGGAGCGACGTAAATTAAACAAATGTGATAGAACTTCGCTGGATTCTTATATTAACCAAAATATAAAATGATCTAATCGGGTCTCTGATTGCCCTATCATAGAAGTTTAACAGTGCATTTTACTCGCCATTCCACGCGCTTTAAGTTGCCGCCTAGCCCAGCACGCTATCTGAAATAGGAGCTACGTAAGTTGAACAAATGTCACAGAATTACGCTGAATTCTTATATTAACCGTAATATAAAATGATCTAATCGGGTCTCTGTTTGCCTTATCCTAGAAGTTTAATAGTGCATTTTACTCGTCAATCCATGCGCTTTGCGATGCCGCTTAGCCCAATAAGCTATCTGAAATAGGAGCGACGTAAATTGAACAAATGTGATAGAATTTCGCTGAATTCTTATATTAACCAAAATATAAAATCATCTAATCGGGTCTCTGATTGCCCTATCATAGAAGTTTAACAGTGCATTTTACTCGCCATTGCACGCGCTTTAAGTTGCCGCCTAGCCCAGCACGCTATCTGAAATAGGAGCTACGTAAGTTGAACAAATGTCACAGAATTACGCCGAATTCTTATATTAACCAAAATATAAAATGATCTAATCCGGTCTCTGTTTGCCCTACCCTAGAAGTTTAATAGTGCATTTTACGAGCCATTTCTTACGCTTTGAGATGCAGCTTAGCCCATACGCTATCTGAAATAGGAGCGACGTAAATTGAACAAATGTGATAGAATTTCGCTGAATTCTTATATTAACCAAAATATGAAATGATCTTATCGGGTCTCTGATTGCCCTACCCTAGAAGTTTAGTAGTACATTTTACTCGCCCTTTCGTGCGCTGTGAGATGCCGCTTAGCCCAATACGCTATCTGAAATAGGAGCGACGTAAATTGAACAAATGTGATAGAATTTCGCTGGATTCTTATATTAACCAAAATATAAAATGATCTAATCGGGTCTCTGATTGCCCTATCATAGAAGTTTAATAGTGTATTTTACTCGCCATTCCACGCGCTTTAAGTTGCCGCCTAGCCCAGTACGCTATCTGAAATAGGAGCTACGTAAGTTGAACAAATGTCACAGAATTACGCTGCATTCTTATGTTAACCGTAATATAAAATGATCTAATCGGGTCTCTGTTTGCCTTATCCTAGAAGTTTAAGAGTGCATTTTACTCGCCATTTCATGCGCTTTGAGATGCCGCTTAGCCCAATACGCTATCTGAAATAGGAGCGACGTAAATTAAACAAATGTGATAGAACTTCGCTGGATTCTTATATTAACCAAAATATAAAATGATCTAATCGGGTCTCTGATTGCCCTATCATAGAAGTTTAACAGTGCATTTTACTCGCCATTCCACGCGCTTTAAGTTGCCGCCTAGCACAGCACGCTATCTGAAATAGGAGCTACGTAAGTTGAACAAATGTCACAGAATTACGCTGAATTCTTATATTAACCGTAATATAAAATGATCTAATCGGGTCTCTGTTTGCCTTATCCTAGAAGTTTAATAGTGCATTTTACTCGTCAATCCATGCGCTTTGCGATGCCGCTTAGCCCAATAAGCTATCTGAAATAGGAGCGACGTAAATTGAACAAATGTGATAGAATTTCGCTGAATTCTTATATTAACCAAAATATAAAATCATCTAATCGGGTCTCTGATTGCCCTATCATAGAAGTTTAACAGTGCATTTTACTCGCCATTGCACGCGCTTTAAGTTGCCGCCTAGCCCAGCACGCTATCTGAAATAGGAGCTACGTAAGTTGAACAAATGTCACAGAATTACGCCGAATTCTTATATTAACCGTAATATAAAATGATCTAATCGGGTCTCTGTTTGCCTTATCCTAGAAGTTTAATAGTGCATTTTACTCGCCATTTCATGCGCTTTGAGATGC
The DNA here is from genome assembly GCA_916610135.2 of Macropis europaea. NCBI lineage: Eukaryota > Metazoa > Arthropoda > Insecta > Hymenoptera > Melittidae > Macropis > Macropis europaea. The sequence goes on along the minus strand of CAKAJE020001293.1, from coordinate 220,057 downwards.
CTCTTAGCCCAATACGCTATCTGAAATAGGAGCGACGTAAATTGAACAAATGTGATAGAATTTCGCTGGATTCTTATATTAACCTTAATGTAAAATGATCTAATCGGGTCTTTGTTCGCCCTACCCAAGAAGTTTAATAGTGCATTTCACTCGTCATTTCATGCGCTTTGCGATGCCGCTTAGCCCAATAAGCTATCTGAAATTGGAGCGACGTATATTGAACAAATGTGATAGAATTTCGCTGAATTCTTATATTAACCAAAATATAAAATGATCTAATCGGGTCTCTGATTGCCCTATCATAGAAGTTTAAGAGTGCATTTTACTCGCCCTTTCGTGCGCTGTGAGATGCCGCTTAGCCCAATACGCTATCTGAAATAGGAGCGACGTAAATTGAACAAATGTGATAGAATTTCGCTGAATTCTTATATTAACCAAAATATAAAATGATCTAATCGGGTCTCTGATTGCCCTACCCTAGAAGTTTAATAGTGCATTTTACTCGCCATTTCATGCGCTTTGAGATGCCGCTTAGCCCAATACGCTATCTGAAATAGGAGCGACGTAAATTGAACAAATGTGATAGAATTTCGCTGGATTCTTATATTAACCAAAATATAAAATGATCTAATCGGGTCTCTGATTGCCCTATCATAGAAGTTTAAGAGTGCATTTTACTCGCCATTCCACGCGCTTTAAGTTGCCGCCTAGCCCAGTACGCTATCTGAAATAGGAGCTACGTAAGTTGAACAAATGTCACAGAATTACGCTGCATTCTTATGTTAACCGTAATATAAAATGATCTAATCAGGTCTCTGTTTGCCTTATCCTAGAAGTTTAAGAGTGCATTTTACTCGCCATTTCATGCGCTTTGAGATGCCGCTTAGCCCAATACGATATCTGAAATAGGAGCGACGTAAATTGAACAAATGTGATAGAATTTCGCTGAATTCTTATATTAACCAAAATATAAAATGATCTAATCGGGTCTCTGATTGCCCTACCCTAGAAGTTTAATAGTGCATTTTACTCACCATTTCATGCGCTTTGAGATGCCGCTTAGCCCAATACGCTATCTGAAATTGGAGCGACGTAAATTGAACAAATGTGATAGAATTTCGCTGAATTCTTATATTAACCAAAATATAAAATGATCTAATCGGGTCTCTGATTGCCCTACCCTAGAAGTTTAATAGTGCATTTTACTCGCCATTTCATGCGCTTTGAGATGCCGCTTAGACCAATACGCTATCTGAAATAGGAGCGACGTAAATTAAACAAATGTGATAGAACTTCGCTGAATTCTTATATTAACCATAATATAAAATGATCTAATCGGGTCTCTGATTGCCCTACCCTAGAAGTTTAATAGTGCATTTTACTCACCATTGCACGCGCTTTAAGTTGCCGCCTAGCCGAGTACGCTATCTGAAATAGGAGCTACGTAAGTTGAACAAATGTCACAGAATTACGCTGAATTCTTATATTAACCGTAATATAAAATGATCTAATCGGGTCTCTGTTTGCCTTATCCTAGAAGTTTAATAGTGCATTTTACTCGTCAATTCATGCGCTTTGCGATGCCGCTTAGCCCAATAAGCTATCTGAAATAGGAGCGACGTAAATTGAACAAATGTGATAGAATTTCGCTGAATTCTTATATTAACCAAAATATAAAATGATCTGATCGGGTCTCTGATTGCCCTATCATAGAAGTTTAACAGTGCATTTTACTCGCCATTCCACGCGCTTTAAGTTGCCGCCTAGCCCTGCACGCTATCTGAAATAGGAGTTACGTAAGTTGAACAAATGTCACAGAATTACGCTGAATTCTTATATTAACCGTAATATAAAATGATCTAATCGGGTCTCTGTTTGCCTTATCCTAGAAGTTTAATAGTGCCTTGTACTCGCCATTTCATGCGCTTTGAGATGCCGCTTAGCCCAGTACACTATCTGAAATAGGAGCGACGTAAATTGAAAAAATGTGATAGAATTTCCCTGAAATGTTATAGTAAACAAAATATAAAATGATCTATTCGTAACTCTGATTGCCCTATCATAGAAGTTTAGAAGTGCATTTTACTCGCCCTTCCATGCGCTTTAAGATGCCGCCTAGCCCAGTACGCTATCTGAAATAGGAGCGACGTTAGTTGAACAAATGTGATAGAATTACGCTGAATTCTTATATTAACCGTAATATAAAATGATCTATTCGGGTGTCTGTTCGCCCTACCCTAGAAGTTTAATAGTGCATTTCACTCCCCATTCCATGCGCTTTGAGATGCCGCTTAGCCCAATACGCTATCTGAAATAGGAGCGACGTTAATTGAACAAATGTGATAGAATTTCGCTGAATTCTTATATTATCCAAAATATGAAATGATCTTATCGGGTCTCTGATTGCCCTACCCTAGAAGTTTAATAGTGCATTTTACTCGCCCTTTCGTGCGCTGTGAGATGCCGCTTAGCCCAATACGCTATCTGAAATAGGAGCGACGTAAATTGAACAAATGTGATAGAATTTCGCTGGATTCTTATATTAACCAAAATATAAAATGATCTAATCGGGTCTCTGATTGCCCTATCATAGAAGTTTAATAGTGCATTTTACTCGCCATTCCACGCGCTTTAAGTTGCCGCCTAGCCCAGTACGCTATCTGAAATAGGAGCTACGTAAGTTGAACAAATGCCACAGAATTACGCTGAATTCTTATGTTAACCGTAATATAAAATGATCTAATCGGGTCTCTGTTTGCCTTATCCTAGAAGTTTAATAGTGCATTTTACTCGCCATTTCATGCGCTTTGAGATGCCGCTTAGCCCAATACGCTATCTGAAATAGGAGCGACGTAAATTGAACAAATGTGATAGAATTTCACTGAATTCTTATATTAACCAAAATATAAAATGATCTAATCGGGTCTCTGATTGCCCTACCCTAGAAGTTTAATAGTGCATTTTACGAGCCATTTCTTGCGCTTTGAGATGCAGCTTAGCCCAATACGATATCTGAAATAGGAGCGACGTAAATTGAACAAATGTGATAGAATTTCGCTGAATTCTTATATTAACCAAAATATGAAATGATCTTATCGGGTCTCTGATTGCCCTACCCTAGAAGTTTAATAGTGCATTTTACTCGCCCTTTCGTGCGCTGTGAGATGCCGCTTAGCCCAATACGCTATCTGAAATAGGAGCGACGTAAATTGAACAAATGTGATAGAATTTCGCTGAATTCTTATATTAACCAAAATATAAAATGATCTAATCGGGTCTCTGATTGCCCTATCATAGAAGTTTAACAGTGCATTTTACTCGCCATTCCACGCGCCTTAAGTTGCCGCCTAGCCCAGCACGCTATCTGAAATAGGAGCTACGTAAGCTGAACAAATGTCACAGAATTACGCCGAATTCTTATATTAACCGTAATATAAAATGATCTATTCGGGTCTCCGTTTGCCTTATCCTAGAAGTTTAATAGTGCATTTTACGAGCCATTTCTTGCGCTTTGAGATGCAGCTTAGCCCAATACGCTATCTGAAATAGGAGCGACGTGAATTGAACAAATGAGATAGAATTTCGCTGAATTCTTATATTAACCAAAATATGAAATGATCTTATCGGGTCTCTGATTGCCCTACCCTAGAAGTTTAATAGTGCATTTTACTCGCCCTTTCGTGCGCTGTGAGATGCCGCTTAGCCCAATACGCTATCTGAAATAGGAGCGACGTAAATTGAACAAATGTGATAGAATTTCGCTGGATTCTTATATTAACCAAAATATAAAATGATCTAATCGGGTCTCTGATTGCCCTATCATAGAAGTTTAAGAGTGCATTTTACTCGCCATTCCACGCGCTTTAAGTTGCCGCCTAGCCCAGTACGCTATCTGAAATAGGAGCTACGTAAGTTGAACAAATGTCACAGAATTACACTGCATTCTTATGTTAACCGTAATATAAAATGATCTAATCAGGTCTCTGTTTGCCTTATCCTAGAAGTTTAAGAGTGCATTTTACTCGCCATTTCATGCGCTTTGAGATGCCGCTTAGCCCAATACGCTATCTGAAATTGGAGCGACGTAAATTGAACAAATGTGATAGAATTTCGCTGAATTCTTATATTAACCAAAATATAAAATGATCTAATCGGGTCTCTGATTGCCCTACCCTAGAAGTTTAATAGTGCATTTTACTCGCCATTTTCATGCGCTTTGAGATGCCGCCTTAGACCAATACGCTATCTGAAATAGGAGCGACGTAAATTAAACAAATCTGATAGAACTTCGCTGAATTCTTATATTAACCATAATATAAAATGATCTAATCGGGTCTCTGATTGCCCTACCCTAGAAGTTTAATAGTGCATTTTACTCACCATTCCACGCGCTTTAAGTTGCCGCATAGCCCAGTACGCTATCTGAAATAGGAGCTACGTAAGTTGAATAAATGTCACAGAATTACGCTGAATTCTTATATTAACCGTAATATAAAATGATCTAATCGGGTCTCTGTTTGCCTTATCCTAGAAGTTTAATAGTGCATTTTACTCGTCAATTCATGCGCTTTGCGATGCCGCTTAGCCCAATAAGCTATCTGAAATAGGAGCGACGTAAATTGAACAAATGTGATAGAATTTCGCTGAATTCTTATATTAACCAAAATATAAAATGATCTGATCGGATCTCTGATTGCCCTATCATAGAAGTTTAACAGTGCATTTTACTCGCCATTCCACGCGCTTTAAGTTGCCGCCAAGCCCAGCACGCTATCTGAAATAGGAGCTACGTAAGTTGAACAAATGTCACAGAATTACGCCGAATTCTTATATTAACCGTAATATAAAATGATCTAATCGGGTCTCCGTTTGCCTTATCCTAGAAGTTTAATAGTGCATTTTACTCGCCATTTCATGCGCTTTGAGATGCCGCTTAGCCCAATACGCTATCTGAAATAGGAGCGACGTAAATTGAACAAATGTGATAGAATTTCGCTGAATTCTTATATTAACCAAAATATAAAATGATCTAATGGGGTCTCTGTTTGCCCTACCCTAGAAGTTTAATAGTGCATTTTACTCGCCATTTCTTGCGCTTTGAGATGCCACTTAGCACAAGTCGCTATCTGAAATAGGAGCGATGTAAATTGAACAAATGTGATAGAATTTCGCTGAATTCTTATATTAACCTTAATGTAAAATGATCTAATCGGGTCTTTGTTCGCCCTACCCAAGAAGTTTAATAGTGCATTTTACTCGCCATTTCATGCGCTTTAAGATGCCGCTTAGCCCAATACGCTATCTGAAATAGGAGCGACGTAAATTGAACAAATGTGATAGAATTTCACTGGATTCTTATAGTAACCAAAATATAAAATGATCTAATCGGGTCTCTGATTGCCCTATCATAGAAGTTTAAGAGTGCATTTTACTCGCCATTCCACGCGCTTTAAGTTGCCGCCTAGCCCAGTACGCTATCTGAAATAGGAGCTACGTAAGTTGAACAAATGTCACAGAATTACGCTGCATTCTTATGTTAACCGTAATATAAAATGATCTAATCAGGTCTCTGTTTGCCTTATCCTAGAAGTTTAAGAGTGCATTTTACTCGCCATTTCATGCGCTTTGAGATGCCGCTTAGCCCAATACGCTATCTGAAATTGGAGCGACGTAAATTGAACAAATGTGATAGAATTTCGCTGAATTCTTATATTAACCAAAATATAAAATGATCTAATCGGGTCTCTGATTGCCCTACCCTAGAAGTTTAATAGTGCATTTTACTCGCCATTTCATGCGCTTTGAGATGCCGCTTAGACCAATACGCTATCTGAAATAGGAGCGACGTAAATTAAACAAATCTGATAGAACTTCGCTGAATTCTTATATTAACCATAATATAAAATGATCTAATCGGGTCTCTGATTGCCCTACCCTAGAAGTTTAATAGTGCATTTTACTCACCATTCCACGCGCTTTAAGTTGCCGCCTAGCCCAGTACGCTATCTGAAATAGGAGCTACGTAAGTTGAACAAATGTCACAGAATTACGCTGAATTCTTATATTAACCGTAATATAAAATGATGTAATCGGGTCTCTGTTTGCCTTATCCTAGAAGTTTAATAGTGCATTTTACTCGTCAATTCATGCGCTTTGCGATGCCGCTTAGCCCAATAAGCTATCTGAAATAGGAGCGACGTAAATTGAACAAATGTGATAGAATTTCGCTGAATTCTTATATTAACCAAAATATAAAATGATCTGATCGGATCTCTGATTGCCCTATCATAGAAGTTTAACAGTGCATTTTACTCGCCATTCCACGCGCTTTAAGTTGCCGCCAAGCCCAGCACGCTATCTGAAATAGGAGCTACGTAAGTTGAACAAATGTCACAGAATTACGCCGAATTCTTATATTAACCGTAATATAAAATGATCTAATCGGATCTCCGTTTGCCTTATCCTAGAAGTTTAATAGTGAATTTTACTCGCCATTTCATGCGCTTTGAGATGCCGCTTAGCCCAATACGCTATCTGAAATAGGAGCGACGTAAATTGAACAAATGTGATAGAATTTCGCTGAATTCTTATATTAACCAAAATATAAAATGATCTAATGGGGTCTCTGTTTGCCCTACCCTAGAAGTTTAATAGTGCATTTTACTCGCCATTTCTTGCGCTTTGAGATGCCACTTAGCACAAGTCGCTATCTGAAATAGGAGCGATGTAAATTGAACAAATGTGATAGAATTTCGCTGAATTCTTATATTAACCTTAATGTAAAATGATCTAATCGGGTCTTTGTTCGCCCTACCCAAGAAGTTTAATAGTGCATTTCACTCGTCATTTCATGCGCTTTGCGATGCCGCTTAGCCCAATAAGCTATCTGAAATTGGAGCGACGTATATTGAACAAGTGTGATAGAATTTCGCTGAATTCTTACATTAACCAAAATATAAAATGATCTAATCGGGTCTCTGATTGCCCTATCATAGAAGTTTAAGAGTGCATTTTACTCGCCCTTTCGTGCGCTGTGAGATGCCGATTAGCCCAATACGCTATCTGAAATAGGAGCGACGTAAATTGAACAAATGTGATAGAATTTCGCTGAATTCTTATATTAACCAAAATATAAAATGATCTAATCGGGTCTCTGATTGCCCTACCCTAGAAGTTTAATAGTGCATTTTACTCGACATTTCATGCGCTTTGAGATGCCGCTTAGCCCAATACGCTATCTGAAATTGGAGCGACGTAAATTGAACAAATGTGATAGAATTTCGCTGAATTCTTATATTAACCAAAATATAAAATGATCTAATCGGGTCTCTGATTGCCCTACCCTAGAAGTTTAATAGAGCATTTTACTCGCCATTTCATGCGCTTTGAGATGCCGCTTAGACCAATACGCTATCTGAAATAGGAGCGACGTAAATTAAACAAATCTGATAGAACTTCGCTGAATTCTTATATTAACCATAATATAAAATGATCTAATCGGGTCTCTGATTGCCCTACCCTAGAAGTTTAATAGTGCATTTTACTCACCATTCCACGCGCTTTAAGTTGCCGCCTAGCCCAGTACGCTATCTGAAATAGGAGCTACGTAAGTTGAACAAATGTCACAGAATTACGCTGAATTCTTATATTAACCGTAATATAAAATGATCTAATCGGGTCTCTGTTTGCCTTATCCTAGAAGTTTAATAGTGCATTTTACTCGTCAATTCATGCGCTTTGCGATGCCGCTTAGCCCAATAAGCTATCTGAAATAGGAGCGACGTAAATTGAACAAATGTGATAGAATTTCGTTGAATTCTTATATTAACCAAAATATAAAATGATCTGATCGGGTCTCTGATTGCCCTATCATAGAAGTTTAACAGTGCATTTTACTCGCCATTCCACGCGCTTTAAGTTGCCGCCTAGCCCAGCACGCTATCTGAAATAGGAGCTACGTAAGTTGAACAAATGTCACAGAATTACGCTGAATTCTTATGTTAACCGTAATATAAAATGATCTAATCGGGTCTCTGTTTGCCTTATCCTAGAAGTTTAATAGTGCATTTTACTCGCCATTTCATGCGCTTTGAGATGCCGCTTAGCCCAATACGCTATCTGAAATAGAAGCGACGTAAATTGAACAAATGTGATAGAATTTCACTGAATTCTTATATTAACCAAAATATAAAATGATCTAATCGGGTCTCTGATTGCCCTACCCTAGAAGTTTAGTAGTGCATTTTACTCACCATTCCACGCGCTTTAAGTTGCCGCCTAGCCCAGTACGCTATCTGAAATAGGAGCGACGTAAATTGAACAAATGTGATAGAATTTCGCTGAATTCTTATATTAACCTTAATGTAAAATGATCTAATCGGGTCTTTGTTCGCCCTACCCAAGAAGTTTAATAGTGCATTTCACTCGTCATTTCATGCGCTTTGCGATGCCGCTTAGCCCAATAAGCTATCTGAAATTGGAGCGACGTATATTGAACAAGTGTGATAGAATTTCGCTGAATTCTTACATTAACCAAAATATAAAATGATCTAATCGGGTCTCTGATTGCCCTATCATAGAAGTTTAAGAGTGCATTTTACTCGCCCTTTCGTGCCCTGTGAGATGCCGCTTAGCCCAATACGCTATCTGAAATAGGAGCGACGTAAATTGAACAAATGTGATAGAATTTCGCTGAATTCTTATATTAACCAAAATATAAAATGATCTAATCGGGTCTCTGATTGCCCTACCCTAGAAGTTTAATAGTGCATTTTACTCGACATTTCATGCGCTTTGAGATGCCGCTTAGCCCAATACGCTATCTGAAATTGGAGCGACGTAAATTGAACAAATGTGATAGAATTTCGCTGAATTCTTATATTAACCAAAATATAAAATGATCTAATCGGGTCTCTGATTGCCCTACCCTAGAAGTTTAATAGAGCATTTTACTCGCCATTTCATGCGCTTTGAGATGCCGCTTAGACCAATACGCTATCTGAAATAGGAGCGACGTAAATTAAACAAATCTGATAGAACTTCGCTGAATTCTTATATTAACCATAATATAAAATGATCTAATCGGGTCTCTGATTGCCCTACCCTAGAAGTTTAATAGTGCATTTTACTCACCATTCCACGCGCTTTAAGTTGCCGCCTAGCCCAGTACGCTATCTGAAATAGGAGCTACGTAAGTTGAACAAATGTCACAGAATTACGCTGAATTCTTATATTAACCGTAATATAAAATGATCTAATCGGGTCTCTGTTTGCCTTATCCTAGAAGTTTAATAGTGCATTTTACTCGTCAATTCATGCGCTTTGCGATGCCGCTTAGCCCAATAAGCTATCTGAAATAGGAGCGACGTAAATTGAACAAATGTGATAGAATTTCGTTGAATTCTTATATTAACCAAAATATAAAATGATCTGATCGGGTCTCTGATTGCCCTATCATAGAAGTTTAACAGTGCATTTTACTCGCCATTCCACGCGCTTTAAGTTGCCGCCTAGCCCAGCACGCTATCTGAAATAGGAGCTACGTAAGTTGAACAAATGTCACAGAATTACGCTGAATTCTTATGTTAACCGTAATATAAAATGATCTAATCGGGTCTCTGTTTGCCTTATCCTAGAAGTTTAATAGTGCATTTTACTCGCCATTTCATGCGCTTTGAGATGCCGCTTAGCCCAATACGCTATCTGAAATAGAAGCGACGTAAATTGAACAAATGTGATAGAATTTCACTGAATTCTTATATTAACCAAAATATAAAATGATCTAATCGGGTCTCTGATTGCCCTACCCTAGAAGTTTAGTAGTGCATTTTACTCACCATTCCACGCGCTTTAAGTTGCCGCCTAGCCCAGTACGCTATCTGAAATAGGAGCGACGTAAATTGAACAAATGTGATAGAATTTCGCTGAATTCTTATATTAACCAAAATATGAAATGATCTTATCGGGTCTCTGATTGCCCTACCCTAGAAGTTTAATAGTGCATTTTACTCGCCCTTTCGTGCGCTGTGAGATGCCGCTTAGCCCAATACGCTATCTGAAATTGGAGCGACGTAAATTGAACAAATGTGATAGAATTTCGCTGAATTCTTATATTAACCAAAATATAAAATGATCTAATCGGGTCTCTGATTGCCCTACCCTAGAAGTTTAATAGTGCATTTTACTCGACATTTCATGCGCTTTGAGATGCCGCTTAGCCCAATACGCTATCTGAAATTGGAGCGACGTAAATTGAACAAATGTGATAGAATTTCGCTGAATTCTTATATTAACCAAAATATAAAATGATCTAATCGGGTCTCTGATTGCCCTACCCTAGAAGTTTAATAGAGCATTTTACTCGCCATTTCATGCGCTTTGAGATGCCGCTTAGCCCAATACGCTATCTGAAATAGGAGCGACGTAAATTGAACAAATGTGATAGAATTTCGCTGAATTCTTATATTAACCATAATATAAAATGATCTAATCGGGTCTCTGATTGCCCTACCCTAGAAGTTTAATAGTGCATTTTACTCACCATTCCACGCGCTTTAAGTTGCCGCCTAGCCCAGTACGCTATCTGAAATAGGAGCTACGTAAGTTGAACAAATGTCACAGAATTACGCTGAATTCTTATATTAACCGTAATATAAAATGATCTAATCGGGTCTCTGTTTGCCTTATCCTAGAAGTTTAATAGTGCATTTTACTCGTCAATTCATGCGCTTTGCGATGCCGCTTAGCCCAATAAGCTATCTGAAATAGGAGCGACGTAAATTGAACAAATGTGATAGAATTTCGTTGAATTCTTATATTAACCAAAATATAAAATGATCTGATCGGGTCTCTGATTGCCCTATCATAGAAGTTTAACAGTGCATTTTACTCGCCATTCCACGCGCTTTAAGTTGCCGCCTAGCCCAGCACGCTATCTGAAATAGGAGCTACGTAAGTTGAACAAATGTCACAGAATTACGCTGAATTCTTATGTTAACCGTAATATAAAATGATCTAATCGGGTCTCTGATTGCCCTACCCTAGAAGTTTAATGATGCATTTTACTCACCATTCCACGCGCTTTAAGTTGCCGCCTAGCCCAGTACGCTATCTGAAATAGGAGCTACGTAAGTTGAACAAATGTCACAGAATTACGCTGAATTCTTATATTAACCGTATTATAAAATGATCTAATCGGGTCTCTGTTTGCCTTATCCTAGAAGTTTAATAGTGCATTTTACTCGTCAATCCATGCGCTTTGCGATGCCGCTTAGCCCAATAAGCTATCTGAAATAGGAGCGACGTAAATTGAACAAATGTGATAGAATTTCGCTGAATTCTTATATTAACCAAAATATAAAATGATCTAATCGGGTCTCTGATTGCCCTATCATAGAAGTTGAACACTGCATTTTACTCGCCATTCCACGCGCTTTAAGTTGCCGCCTAGCCCAGCACGCTATCTGAAATAGGAGCTACGTAAGTTGAACAAATGTCACAGAATTACGCCGAATTCTTATATTAACCGTAATATAAAATGATCTAATCGGGTCTCCGTTTGCCTTATCCTAGAAGTTTAATAGTGCATTTTACTCGCCATTTCATGCGCTTTGAGATGCCGCTTAGCCCAATACGCTATCTGAAATAGGAGCGACGTAAATTGAACAAATGTGATAGAATTTCGCTGAATTCTTATATTAACCAAAATATAAAATGATCTAGTGGGGTCTCTGTTTGCCGTACCCTAGAAGTTTAATAGTGCATTTTACTCGCCATTTCTTGCGCTTTGAGATGCCACTTAGCACAAGTCGCTATCTGAAATAGGAGCGATGTAAATTGAACAAATGTGATAGAATTTCGCTGAATTCTTATATTAACCTTAATGTAAAATGATCTAATCGGGTCTTTGTTCGCCCTACCCAAGAAGTTTAATAGTGCATTTCACTCGTCATTTCATGCGCTTTGCGATGCCGCTTAGCCCAATAAGCTATCTGAAATTGGAGCGACGTATATTGAACAAGTGTGATAGAATTTCGCTGAATTCTTATATTAACCATAATATAAAATGATCTAATCGGGTCTCTGATTGCCCTACCCTAGAAGTTTAATAGTGCATTTTACTCACCATTCCACGCGCTTTAAGTTGCCGCCTAGCCCAGTACGCTATCTGAAATAGGAGCTACGTAAGTTGAACAAATGTCACAGAATTACGCTGAATTCTTATATTAACCGTATTATAAAATGATCTAATCGGGTCTCTGTTTGCCTTATCCTAGAAGTTTAATAGTGCATTTTACTCGTCAATCCATGCGCTTTGCGATGCCGCTTAGCCCAATAAGCTATCTGAAATAGGAGCGACGTAAATTGAACAAATGTGATAGAATTTCGCTGAATTCTTATATTAACCAAAATATAAAATGATCTAATCGGGTCTCTGATTGCCCTATCATAGAAGTTTAACACTGCATTTTACTCGCCATTCCACGCGCTTTAAGTTGCCGCCTAGCCCAGCACGCTATCTGAAATAGGAGCTACGTAAGTTGAACAAATGTCACAGAATTACGCCGAATTCTTATATTAACCGTAATATAAAATGATCTAATCGGGTCTCCGTTTGCCTTATCCTAGAAGTTTAATAGTGCATTTTACTCGCCATTTCATGCGCTCTGAGATGCCGCTTAGCCCAATACGCTATCTGAAATAGGAGCGACGTAAATTGAACAAATGTGATAGAATTTCGCTGAATTCTTATATTAACCAAAATATAAAATGATCTAGTGGGGTCTCTGTTTGCCCTACCCTAGAAGTTTAATAGTGCATTTTACTCGCCATTTCTTGCGCTTTGAGATGCCACTTCGCACAAGTCGCTATCTGAAATAGGAGCGATGTAAATTGAACAAATGTGATAGAATTTCGCTGAATTCTTATATTAACCTTAATGTAAAATGATCTAATCGGGTCGTTGTTCGCCCTACCCAAGAAGTTTAATAGTGCATTTCACTCGTCATTTCATGCGCTTTGCGATGCCGCTTAGCCCAATAAGCTATCTGAAATTGGAGCGACGTATATTGAACAAGTGTGATAGAATTTCGCTGAATTCTTATATTAACCGTAATATAAAATGATCTAATTGGGTCTCTGTTTGCCTTATCCTAGAAGTTTAAGAGTGCATTTTACTCGCCATTTCATGCGCTTTGAGATGCCGCTTAGCCCAATACGCTATCTGAAATAGGAGCGACGTAAATTAAACAAATGTGATAGAACTTCGCTGAATTCTTATATTAACCATAATATAAAATGATCTAATCGGGTCTCTGATTGCCCTACCCTAGAAGTTTAATAGTGCATTTTACTCACCATTCCACGCGCTTTAAGTTGCCGCCTAGCCCAGTACGCTATCTGAAATAGGAGCTACGTAAGTTGAACAAATGTCACAGAATTACGCTGAATTCTTATATTAACCGTATTATAAAATGATCTAATCGGGTCTCTGTTTGCCTTATCCTAGAAGTTTAATAGTGCATTTTACTCGTCAATCCATGCGCTTTGCGATGCCGCTTAGCCCAATAAGCTATCTGAAATAGTAGCGACGTAAATTGAACAAATGTGATAGAATTTCGCTGAATTCTTATATTAACCAAAATATAAAATGATCTAATCGGGTCTCTGATTGCCCTATCATAGAAGTTTAACACTGCATTTTACTCGCCATTCCACGCGCTTTAAGTTGCCGCCTAGCCCAGCACGCTATCTGAAATAGGAGCTACGTAAGTTGAACAAATGTCACAGAATTACGCCGAATTCTTATATTAACCGTAATATAAAATGATCTAATCGGGTCTCCGTTTGCCTTATCCTAGAAGTTTAATAGTGCATTTTACTCGCCATTTCATGCGCTTTGAGATGCCGCTTAGCCCAATACGCTATCTGAAATAGGAGCGACGTAAATTGAACAAATGTGATAGAATTTCGCTGAATTCTTATATTAACCAAAATATAAAATGATCTAGTGGGGTCTCTGTTTGCCCTACCCTAGAAGTTTAATAGTGCATTTTACTCGCCATTTCTTGCGCTTTGAGATGCCACTTAGCACAAGTCGCTATCTGAAATAGGAGCGATGTAAATTGAACAAATGTGATAGAATTTCGCTGAATTCTTATATTAACCTTAATGTAAAATGATCTAATCGGGTCTTTGTTCGCCCTACCCAAGAAGTTTAATAGTGCATTTCACTCGTCATTTCATGCGCTTTGCGATGCCGCTTAGCCCAATAAGCTATCTGAAATTGGAGCGACGTATATTGAACAAGTGTGATAGAATTTCGCTGAATTCTTATATTAACCGTAATATAAAATGATCTAATTGGGTCTCTGTTTGCCTTATCCTAGAAGTTTAAGAGTGCATTTTACTCGCCATTTCATGCGCTTTGAGATGCCGCTTAGCCCAATACGCTATCTGAAATAGGAGCGACGTAAATTAAACAAATGTGATAGAACTTCGCTGAATTCTTATATTAACCATAATATAAAATGATCTAATCGGGTCTCTGATTGCCCTACCCTAGAAGTTTAATAGTGCATTTTACTCACCATTCCACGCGCTTTAAGTTGCCGCCTAGCCCAGTACGCTATCTGAAATAGGAGCTACGTAAGTTGAACAAATGTCACAGAATTACGCTGAATTCTTATATTAACCGTATTATAAAATGATCTAATCGGGTCTCTGTTTGCCTTATCCTAGAAGTTTAATAGTGCATTTTACTCGTCAATCCATGCGCTTTGCGATGCCGCTTAGCCCAATAAGCTATCTGAAATAGGAGCGACGTAAATTGAACAAATGTGATAGAATTTCGCTGAATTCTTATATTAACCAAAATATAAAATGATCTAATCGGGTCTCTGATTGCCCTATCATAGAAGTTTAACACTGCATTTTACTCGCCATTCCACGCGCTTTAAGTTGCCGCCTAGCCCAGCACGCTATCTGAAATAGGAGCTACGTAAGTTGAACAAATGTCACAGAATTACGCCGAATTCTTATATTAACCGTAATATAAAATGATCTAATCGGGTCTCCGTTTGCCTTATCCTAGAAGTTTAATAGTGCATTTTACTCGCCATTTCATGCGCTTTGAGATGCCGCTTAGCCCAATACGCTATCTGAAATAGGAGCGACGTAAATTGAACAAATGTGATAGAATTTCGCTGAATTCTTATATTAACCAAAATATAAAATGATCTAATCGCGTCTCTGATTGCCCTACCCTAGAAGTTTAATAGTGCATTTTACTCGACATTTCATGCGCTTTGAGATGCCGCTTAGCCCAATAAGCTATCTGAAATTGGAGCGACGTATATTGAACAAGTGTGATAGAATTTCGCTGAATTCTTATATTAACCAAAATATAAAATGATCTAATCGGGTCTCCGATTGCCCTATCATAGAAGTTTAAGAGTGCATTTTACTCGCCCTTTCGTGCGCTGTGAGATGCCGCTTAGCCCAATACGCTATCTGAAATAGGAGCGACGTAAATTGAACAAATGTGATAGAATTTCGCTGAATTCTTATATTAACCAAAATATAAAATGATCTAATCGGGTCTCTGATTGCCCTACCCTAGAAGTTTAATAGTGCATTTTACTCGACATTTCATGCGCTTTGAGATGCCGCTTAGCCCAATACGCTATCTGAAATTAGAGCGACGTAAATTGAACAAATGTGATAGAATTTCGCTGAATTCTTATATTAACCAAAATATAAAATGATCTAGTCGGGTCTCTGATTGCCCCACCCTAGAAGTTTAATAGTGCATTTTACTCGCCATTTCATGCGCTTTGAGATGCCGCTTAGACCAATACGCTATCTGAAATAGGAGCGACGTAAATTAAACAAATCTGATAGAACTTCGCTGAATTCTTATATTAACCATAATATAAAATGATCTAATCGGGTCTCTGATTGCCCTACCCTAGAAGTTTAATAGTGCATTTTACTCACCATTCCACGCGCTTTAAGTTGCCGCCTAGCCCAGTACGCTATCTGAAATAGGAGCTACGTAAGTTGAACAAATGTCACAGAATTACGCTGAATTCTTATATTAACCGTAATATAAAATGATCTAATCGGGTCTCTGTTTGCCTTATCCTAGAAGTTTAATAGTGCATTTTACTCGTCAATTCATGCGCTTTGCGATGCCGCTTAGCCCAATAAGCTATCTGAAATAGGAGCGACGTAAATTGAACAAATGTGATAGAATTTCACTGAATTCTTATATTAACCAAAATATAAAATGATCTAATCGGGACTCTGATTGCCCTACCCTAGAAGTTTAGTAGTGCATTTTACTCACCATTCCACGCGCTTTAAGTTGCCGCCTAGCCCAGTACGCTATCTGAAATAGGAGCGACGTAAATTGAACAAATGTGATAGAATTTCGCTGAATTCTTATATTAACCAAAATATGAAATGATCTTATCGGGTCTCTGATTGCCCTACCCTAGAAGTTTAATAGTGCATTTTACTCGCCCTTTCGTGCGCTGTGAGATGCCGCTTAGCCCAATACGCTATCTGAAATAGGAGCGACGTAAATTGAACAAATGTGATAGAATTTCGCTGGATTCTTATATTAACCAAAATATAAAATGATCTAATCGGGTCTCTGATTGCCCTATCATAGAAGTTTAATAGTGCATTTTACTCGCCATTCCACGCGCATTAAGTTGCCGCCTAGCCCAGTACGCTATCTGAAATAGGAGCTACGTAAGTTGAACAAATGTCACAGAATTACGCTGCATTCTTATGTTAACCGTAATATAAAATGATCTAATCGGGTCTCTGTTTGCCTTATCCAAGAACTTTAAGAGTGCATTTTACTCGCCATTTCATGCGCTTTGAGATGCCGCTTAGCCCAATACGCTATCTGAAATAGGAGCGACGTAAATTGAACAAATGTGATAGAATTTCGCTGAATTCTTATATTAACCAAAATATAAAATGATCTAATCGGGTCTCTGATTGCCCTACCCTAGAAGTTTAATAGTGCATTTTACTCGCCATTTCATGCGCTTTGAGATGCCGCTTAGACCGACACGCTATCTGAAATAGGAGCGACGTAAATTAAACAAATGTGATAGAACTTCGCTGAATTCTTATATTAACCATAATATAAAATGATCTAATCGGGTCTCTGATTGCCCTACCCTAGAAGTTTAATAGTGCATTTTACTCACCATTCCACGCGCTTTAAGTTGCCGCCCAGCCCAGTACGCTATCTGAAATAGGAGCTAC
Organism: Macropis europaea; assembly: GCA_916610135.2. Taxonomy (NCBI): domain Eukaryota; kingdom Metazoa; phylum Arthropoda; class Insecta; order Hymenoptera; family Melittidae; genus Macropis; species Macropis europaea. The sequence continues at coordinate 202,771 of CAKAJE020001293.1, read as the reverse complement.
GTAAGTTGAACAAATGTCACAGAATTACGCTGAATTCTTATATTAACCGTAATATAAAATGATCTAATCGGGTCTCTGTTTGCCTTATCCTAGAAGTTTAATAGTGCATTTTACTCGTCAATTCATGCGCTTTGCGATGCCGCTTAGCCCAATAAGCTATCTGAAATAGGAGTGACGTAAATTGAACAAATGTGATAGAATTTCGCTGAATTCTTATATTAACCAAAATATAAAATGATCTAATCGGGTCTCTGATTGCCCTATCATAGAAGTTTAACAGTGCATTTTACTCGCCATTCCACGCGGTTTAACTTGCCGCGTAGCCCAGCACGCTATCTGAAATAGGAGCTACGTAAGTTGAACAAATGTCACAGAATTACGCTGAATTCTTATATTAACCGTAATATAAAATGATCTAAGCGGGTCTCTGTTTGCCTTATCCTAGAAGTTTAATAGTGCATTTTACTCGCCATTTCATGCGCTTTGAGATGCCGCTTAGCCCAATAGCTATCTGAAATAGGAGCGACGTAAATTGAACAAATGTGATAGAATTTCCCTGAAATCTTATATTAACCGTAATATAAAATGATCTAATCGGGTCTCTGTTTGCATTACCCTCGAAGTTTAATAGTGCATTTTACTCGTCATTCCATGCGCTTTGAGATGCCGCTTAGCCCAATACGCTATCTGAAATAGGAGCGATGTAAATTGAACAAATGTGATAGAATTTTGCTGAATTCTTAAATTAACCATAATATAAAATGATGTAATCGGGTCTCTGTTCGCCCTACCCAAGAAGTTTAATAGTGCATTTCTCTCGTCATTTCATGCGCTTTGAGATGCCGCTTAGCCCAATAGCTATCTGAAATAGGAGCGACGTAAATTGAACAAATGTGATAGAATTTCCCTGAAATCTTATATTAAAGAAAATATAAAATGATCTAAACGGGACTCTGATTGCCTATCATAGACGTTTAGTAGTGTATTTTACTCGCCCTTCCACGCGCTTTAAGATGCCGCCTAGCCCAGTACACTATCTGAAATAGGAGCGACGTAAATTGAAAAAATGTGATAGAATTTCTCTGAATTCTTATATTAACCAAAATATAAAATGATCTAATGCGGTCTCTGTTTGCCCTACCCTAGAAGTTTAATAGTGAATTTTACTCGCCATTTCTTGCACTTTGAGATGCCGCTTAGCCCAATACGCTATCTGAAATAGGAGCGACGTAAAATAAACAAATGTGATAGGATTTCGCTGAATTCTTAAATTAACCATAATATAAAATGGTCTAATCGGGTCTATATGTGCCCAACCATAGAAGCTTAATAGTGCATTTTACTCGCCATTTCTTGCGCTTTGAGATGCCGCTTAGCCCAATACGCTATCTGAAATAGGAGCGACGTAAATTGAACAAATGTGATAGAATTTCCATGAAATGTTATAGTAAACAAAATATAAAATGATCTATTCGTAACTCTGATTGCCCTATCATAGAAGTTTAGAAGTGCATTTTACTCGCCCTTCCACGCGCTTTAAGATGCCGCCTAGCCCAGTACGCTATCTGAAATAGGAGCGACGTTAGTTGAACAAATGTGATAGAATAACGCTGAATTCTTATATTAACCGTAATATAAAATGATCTATTCGGGTGTCTGTTCGCCCTACCCTAGAAGTTTAATAGTGCATTTCACTCGCCATTCCATGCGCTTTGAGATGCCGCTTAGCCCAATACGCTATCTGAAATAGGAGCGACGTAAATTGAACAAATGTGATAGAATTTCGCTGAATTCTTATATTAACCAAAATATGAAATGATCTTATCGGGTCTCTGATTGCCCTACCCTAGAAGTTTAATAGTGCATTTTACTCGCCCTTTCGTGCGCTGTGAGATGCCGCTTAGCCCAATACGCTATCTGAAATAGGAGCGACGTAAATTGAACAAATGTGATAGAATTTCGCTGGACTCTTATATTAACCAAAATATAAAATGATCTAATCGGGTCTCTGATTGCCCTATCATAGAAGTTTAAGAGTGCATTTTGCTCGCCATTCCACGCGCTTTAAGTTGCCGCCTAGCCCAGTACGCTATCTGAAATAGGAGCTCCGTAAGTTGAACAAATGTCACAGAATTACGCTGCATTCTTATGTTAACCGTAATATAAAATGATCTAATCAGGTCTCTGTTTGCCTTATCCTAGAAGTTTAAGAGTGCATTTTACTCGCCATTTCATGCGCTTTGAGATGCCGCTTAGCCCAATACGCTATCTGAAATAGGAGCGACGTAAATTGAACAAATGTGATAGAATTTCGCTGAATTCTTATATTAACCAAAATATAAAATGATCTAATCGGGTCTCTGATTGCCCTACCCTAGAAGTTTAATAGTGCATTTTACTCACCATTTCATGCGCTTTGAGATGCCGCTTAGCCCAATACGCTATCTGAAATTGGAGCGACGTAAATTGAACAAATGTGATAGAATTTCGCTGAATTCTTATATTAACCAAAATATAAAATGCTCTAACCGGGTCTCTGATTGCCCTATCATAGAAGTTTAACAGTGCATTTTACTCGCCATTCCACGCGCTTTGAGATGCCACTTAGCACAAGTCGCTATCTGAAATAGGAGCGATGTAAATTGAACAAATGTGATAGAATTTCGCTGAATTCTTATATTAACCTTAATGTAAAACGATCTAATCGGGTCTATGTTCGCCCTACCCAAGAAGTTTAATAGTGCATTTCACTCGTCATTTCATGCGCTTTGCGATGCCGCTTAGCCCAATAAGCTATCTGAAATTGGAGCGACGTATATTGAACAAATGTGATAGAATTTCGCTGAATTCTTATATTAACCAAAATATAAAATGATCTAATCGGGTCTCTGATTGCCCTATCATAGAAGTTTAATAGTGCATTTTACTCGCCATTCCACGCGCTTTAAGATGCCGCCTAGCCCAGTACGCTATCTGATATAGGAGCTACGTAAGTTGAACGAATGTGACAGAATTACGCTGATTTCTTATATTAACCGTAATATAAAATGATCTAATCGGGTCTCTGTTTGCCTTATCCTAGAAGTTTAATAGTGCATTTTACTCGCCATTTCATGCGCTTTGAGATGCCTCTTAGCCCAATACGCTATCTGAAATAGGAGCGACGTAAATTGAACAAATGTGATAGAATTTCGCTGAATTCTTATATTAACCAAAATATAAAATGATCTAATCCGGTCTCTGTTTGCCCTACCCTAGAAGTTTAATAGTGCATTTTACGAGCCATTGCTTGCGCTTTGAGATGCAGCTTAGCCCAATACGCTATCTGAAATAGGAGCGACGTAAATTGAACAAATGTGATAGAATTTCGCTGGATTCTTATATTAACCAAATTATAAAATGATCTAATCGGGTGTCTGATTGCCCTACCCTAGAAGTTTAATAGTGCATTTTACTCGCCATTCCACGCGCTTTAGAATGCCGCCTATCAGATTACGCTATCTGAAATAGGAGCGACGTAAGTTGAACAAATGTGTTAGAATTACGCTGAATTCTTATATTAACCGTAATATAAAATGGTCTAATCGGATCTCCGTTTGCCTCATCCTAGAAGTTTATTAGTGCATTTTACACGTCATCCCATGCGCTTTGAGATGCCGCTGAGCCCAATACGCTATCTGAAATAGGAGCGATGTAAATTGAACAAATGTGATAGAATTTTGCTGAATTCTTAAATTAACCATAATATAAAATGATCTAATGGGGTCTCTGTTTGCCCTACCCTAGAAGTTTAATAGTGCATTTTACTCGCCATTTCTTGCGCTTTGAGATGCCGCTTAGCACAAGTCGCTATCTGAAATAGGAGCGATGTAAATTGAACAAATGTGATAGAATTTCGCTGAATTCTTATATTAACCAAAATATAAAATGATCTAATCCGGTCGCTGTTTGCCCTACCCTAGAAGTTTAATAGTGCATTTTACGAGCCATTTCTTGCGCTTTGAGATGCCGCTGAGCCCAATACGCTATCTGAAATAGGAGCGACGTAAATTGAACAAATGTGATAGAATTTCGCTGAATTCTTTTATTTACCATAATGTTAAATGATCTAATCGGGTCTCTGTTCGCCCTAGCGTACAAGCTTAATAGTGCATTTTATTCGTCATGTCATGCGCTTTGAGATGCCGCTTAGCCCAATAGCTATCTGAAATAGGAGCGACGTAAATTGAACAAATGTGATAGAATTACGCTGAATTCTTATATTAACCAAAATATAAAATGATCTAATCGGGTCTCTGATTGCCCTATCATAGAAGATTAATAGTGCATTTTACTCGCCATTCCACGCGCTTTAAGATGCCGCCTAGCCCAGTATGCTATCTGAAATAGGAACGACGTAAATTGAACAAATGTGATAGAATTTTGCTGAATTCTTAAATTAACCATAATATAAAATGATCTAATCGGGTCTCTGATTGCCCTACCCTAGAAGTTTAATAGTGCATTTTACTCGTCATTCCATGCGCTTTGAGATGCCGCTTAGCCCAATAAGCTGTCTGAAATAGGAGCGACGTAAATTGAACAAATGTGATAGAAGTTCCCTGAATACTTATATTAACCTTAATGTAAAATGATCTAATCGGGTCTCTGTTCGCCCTGCCCTAGAAGCTTAATAGTGCATTTTACTCGCCATTTCTTGCGCTTTGAGATGCCGCTTAGCACAATACGCTATCTGAAATAGGAGCGACGTAAATTGAACAAATGTGATAGAATTTCCCTGAAATGTTATAGTAAACAAAATATAAAATGATCTATTCGTAACTCTGATTGCCCTATCATAGAAGTTTAGAAGTGCATTTTACTCGCCCTTCCACGCGCTTTAAGATGCCGCCTAGCCCAGTACGCTATCTGAAATAGGAGCGACGTTAGTTGAACAAATGTGATAGAATAACGCTGAATTCTTATATTAACCGTAATATAAAATGATCTATTCGGGTGTCTGTTCGCCCTACCCAAGAAGTTTAATAGTGCATTTCACTCGTCAGTTCATGCGCTTTGCGATGCCGCTTAGCCCAATAAACTATCTGAAATTGGAGCGACGTATATTGAACAAATGTGATAGAATTTCGCTGAATTCTTATATTAACCAAAATATAAAATGATCTGATCGGGTCTCTGATTGCCCTATCATAGAAGTTTAATAGTGCATTTTACTCGCCATTCCACGCTCTTTAAGATGCCGCCTAGCCCAGTACGCTATCTGAAATAGGAGCAACGTAAGTTGAACGAATGTGACAGAATTACGCTGATTTCTTATATTAACCGTAATATAAAATGATCTAATTGGGTCTCTGTTTGCCTTATCGTAGAAGTTCAATAGTGCATTTTACTCGCCATTTCATGCGCTTTGAGATGCCTCATCGCCCAATACGCTATCTGAAATAGGAGCGACGTAAATTGAACAAATGTGATAGAATTTCGCTGAATTCTTATATTAACCAAAGTATAAAATGATCTAATCCGGTCTCTGTTTGCCCTACCCTAGAAGTTTAATAGTGCATTTTACGAGCCATTTCTTGCGCTTTGAGATGCAGCTTAGCCCAATACGCTATCTGAAATAGGAGCGACGTAAATTGAACAAATGTGATAGAATTTCGCTGAATTCTTATTTTAACCTTAATGTAAAATGATCTAATCGGGTCTTTGTTCGCCCTACCCTAGAAGTTTAACAGTGCATTTCACTCGTCTTTCATGCGTTCTGAGTTTCCGCTTAGCCCAATAAGCAATCTGAAATAGGAGCGACGTAAATTGAACAAATGTGATAGAACTTCGCTGAATTCTTATATTAACCGTAACATAAAATGATCTGATCGGGTCTCTGCTTGCCCCACCCTAGAAGTTTAATAGTGCATTTTACTCGCCCTTCCGTGCGCTGCGAGATGCCGCTTAGCCCAATACGCTATCTGAAATAGGAGCGACGTAAATTGAACAAATGTGATAGAATTTCGCTGAATTCTTAAATTAACCATAATATAAAATGATCTAATGGGGTCTCTGTTTGCCCTACCCTAGAAGTTTAATAGTGCATTTTACTCGCCATTTCTTGCGCTTTGAGATGCCGCTTAGCACAAGTCGCTATCTGAAATAGGAGCGATGTAAATTGAACAAATGTGATAGAATTTCGCTGAATTCTTATATTAACCAAAATATAAAATGATCTAATCCGGTCTCTGTTTGCCCTACCCTAGAAGTTTAATAGTGCATTTTACGAGCCATTTCTTGCGCTTTGCGATGCAGCTTAGCCCAATACGCTATCTGAAATAGGAGCGACGTAAATTGAACAAATGTGATAGAATTTCGCTGAATTCTTATTTTAACCTTAATGTAAAATGATCTAATCGGGTCTTTGTTCGCCCTACCCTAGAAGTTTAACAGTGCATTTCACTCGTCTTTCATGCGCTCTGAGTTGCCGCTTAGCCCAATAAGCTATCTGAAATAGGAGCGACGTAAATTGAACAAATGTGATAGAACTTCGCTGAATTATTATATTAACCGCAATATAAAATGATCTGATCGGGTCTCTGCTTGCCCCACCCTAGAAGTTTAATAGTGCATTTTACTCGCCCTTCCACGCGCTTTAAGATGCCGCCTAGCCCAGTACGCTATCTGAAATAGGAGCGACGTTAGTTGAACAAATGTGATAGAATTACGCTGAATTCTTATATTAACCGTAATATAAAATGATCTATTCGGGTGTCTGTTCGCCCTACCCAAGAAGTTTAATAGTGCATTTCACTCGTCAGTTCATGCGCTTTGCGATGCCGCTTAGCCCAATAAACTATCTGAAATTGGAGCGACGTATATTGAACAAATGTGATAGAATTTCGCTGAATTCTTATATTAACCAAAATATAAAATGATCTGATCGGGTCTCTGATTGCCCTATCATAGAAGTTTAATAGTGCATTTTACTCGCCATTCCACGCGCTTTAAGATGCCGCCTAGCCCAGTACGCTATCTGAAATAGGAGCAACGTAAGTTGAACGAATGTGACAGAATTACGCTGATTTCTTATATTAACCGTAATATAAAATGATCTAATTGGGTCTCTGTTTGCCTTATCGTAGAAGTTCAATAGTGCATTTTACTCGCCATTTCATGCGCTTTGAGATGCCTCATCGCCCAATACGCTATCTGAAATAGGAGCGACGTAAATTGAACAAATGTGATAGAATTTCGCTGAATTCTTATATTAACCAAAGTATAAAATGATCTAATCCGGTCTCTGTTTGCCCTACCCTAGAAGTTTAATAGTGCATTTTACGAGCCATTTCTTGCGCTTTGAGATGCAGCTTAGCCCAATACGCTATCTGAAATAGGAGCGACGTAAATTGAACAAATGTGATAGAATTTCGCTGAATTCTTATTTTAACCTTAATGTAAAATGATCTAATCGGGTCTTTGTTCGCCCTACCCTAGAAGTTTAACAGTGCATTTCACTCGTCTTTCATGCGCTCTGAGTTTCCGCTTAGCCCAATAAGCAATCTGAAATAGGAGCGACGTAAATTGAACAAATGTGATAGAACTTCGCTGAATTCTTATATTAACCGTAATATAAAATGATCTGATCGGGTCTCTGCTTGCCCCACCCTAGAAGTTTAATAGTGCATTTTACTCGCCCTTTCGTGCGCTGCGAGATGCCGCTTAGCCCAATACGCTATCTGAAATAGGAGCGACGTAAATTGAACAAATGTGATAGAATTTCGCTGAATTCTTATATTAACCAAAATATGAAATGATCTTATCGGGTCTCTGATTGCCCTACCCAAGAAGTTTAATAGTGCATTTCACTCGTCATTTCATGCGCTTTGCGATGCCGCTTAGCCCAATAAGCTATCTGAAATTGGAGCAACGTATATTGAACAAATGTGATAGAATTTCGCTGAATTCTTATATTAACCAAAATATAAAATGATCTAATCGGGTCTCTGATTGCCCTATCATAGAAGTTTAATAGTGCATTTTACTCGCCATTCCGCGCGCTTTAAGATGCCGCCTAGCCCAGTACGCTATCTGAAATCGGAGCTACGTAAGTTGAACGAATGTGGCACAATTACGCTGATTTCTTATATTAACCGTAATATAAAATGATCTAATCGGGTCTCTGTTTGCCTTATCCTAGAAGTTTCATAGTGCATTTTACTCGCCATTTCATGCGCTTTGAGATGCCTCTTAGCCCAATACGCTATTTGAAATAGGAGCGATGTAAATTGAACAAATGTGATAGAATTTCGCTGAATTCTTAAATTAACCATAATATGAAATGACCTAATCGGGTCTCTGTTCGCCGTACCCAAGAAGTTTAATAGTGCATTTCTCTCGTCATTTCATACGCTTTGAGATGCCGCTTAGCCCAATACGCTATCTGAAATAGGAGCGACGTAAATTGAACAAATGTGATAGAATTTCCCTGAAATCTTATATTAAACAATACATAAAATGATCTAAACGGGACTCTGATTGCCCTACCATAGAAGTTTAGTAGTGCATTTTACTCGCCCTTCCACGCGCTTTAAGATACCGCCGAGCCCAGTACACTATCTGAAATAGGAGCGACGTATGTTGAACAAATGTGATAGAATTACGCTGAATTCTTATATTAACCGTAATATAAAATGATCTAATCGGGTCTCTGTATGCCTTACCCTAGAAGTTTAATAGTGCATTTTACTCGCCATCTCATGCGCTTTGAGATGCCGCTTAGCCCAATACGCTATCTGAAATAGGAGCGACGTAAATTGAACAAATGTGATAGAATTACGCCGAATCATTATATTAACCAAAATATAAAATGATCTAATCGGGTCTCTGATTGCCCTATTATAGAAGTTTAATAGTGCATTTTACTCGCCATTCCACGCGCTTTAAGATGCCGCCTAACCCAGTATGCTATCTGAAATAGGAACGACGTAAATTGAACAAATGTGATAGAATTACGCTGAATTCTTATATTAACCGTAATATAAAATGACCTAAGCGGGTCTCTGTTTGCCTTATCCTAGAAGTTTAATAGTGCATTTTACTCGCCATTTCATGCGCTTTGAGATGCCGCTTAGCCCAATACGCTATCTGAAATAGGAGCGATGTAAATTGAACAAATGTGATAGAATTTCCCTGAAATCATATATTAACCGTAATATAAAATGATCTGATCGGGTCTCTGTTTGCATTACCCTCGAAGTTTAATAGTGCATTTTACTCGCCTTTCCACGCGCTTTAAGATGCCGCCTATCCGAGTACGCTATCTGAAATAGGAGCGACGTAAGTTGAACAAATGGGATAGAATAACGCTGAATTCTTATATTAACCGTAATATAAAATGGTCTAATCGGGTCTCCATTTGCCTTATCCTAGAAGTTTAATAGTGCATTTTACTCGCCATTTCATGCGCATGGAGATGCCGCTTAGCCCAATACGCTCTTTGAAATAGGAGCGATGTAAATTGAACAAATGTGATAGAATTTCGCTGAATTCTTAAATTAACCATAATATGAAATGACCTAATCGGGTCTCTGTTCTCCCTACCCAAGAAGTTTAATAGTGCATTTCTCTCGTCATTTCATACGCTTTGAGATGCCGCTTAGCCCAATACGCTATCTGAAATAGGAGCGACGTAAATTGAACAAATGTGATAGAATTTCCCTGAAATCTTATATTAAACAATACATAAAATGATCTAAACGGGACTCTGATTGCCCTACCATAGAAGTTTAGTAGTGCATTTTACTCGCCCTTCCATGCGCTTTGAGATGCCGCTTAGCCCAATACGCTATCTGAAATAGGAGCGATGTAAATTGAACAAATGTGATAGAATTTTGCTGAATTCTTAAATTAACCATAATATAAAATGATCTAATGGGGTCTCTGTTTGCCCTACCCTAGAAGTTTAATAGTGAATTTTACTCGCCATTTCTTGCGCTTTGAGATGCCGCTTAGCCCAATACGCTATCTGAAATAGGAGCGACGTAAATTGAACAAATGTGATAGAATTTCCCTGAAATGTTATAGTAAACAAAATATAAAATGATCTATTCGGAACTCTGATTGCCCTATCATAGAAGTTTAGAAGTGCATTTTACTCGCCCTTCCACGCGCTTTAAGATGCCGCCTAGCCCAGTACGCTATCTGAAATAGGAGCGACGTTAGTTGAACAAATGTGATAGAATTACGCTGAATTCTTATATTAACCGTAATATAAAATGATCTATTCGGGTGTCTGTTCGCCCTACCCTAGAAGTTTAATAGTGCATTTCACTCGCCATTCCATGCGCTTTGAGATGCCGCTTAGCCCAATACGCTATCTGAAATAGGAGCGACGTAAATTGAACAAATGTGATAGAATTTCGCTGAATTCTTATATTAACCAAAATATGAAATGATCTTATCGGGTCTCTGATTGCCCTACCCTAGAAGTTTAATAGTGCATTTTACTCGCCCTTTCGTGCGCTTTGAGATGCCGCTTAGCCCAATACGCTATCTCAAATAGGAGCCACGTAAATTGAACAAATGTGATAGAATTTCGCTGAATTCTTATATTAACCAAAATATAAAATGATCTAATCGGGTCTCTGATTGCCCTACCCTAGAAGTTTAATAGTGCATTTTACTCGCCATTTCATGCGCTTTGAGATGCCGCTTAGACCAATACGCTATCTGAAATAGGAGCGACGTAAATTAAACGAATGTGATAGAACTTCGCTGAATTCTTATATTAACCATAATATAAAATGATCTAATCGGGTCTCTGATTGCCCTACCCTAGAAGTTTAATAGTGCATTTTACTCACCATTCCACGCGCTTTAAGTTGCCGCCTAGCCCAGTACGCTATCTGAAATAGGAGCTACGTAAGTTGAACAGATGTCACAGAATTACGCTGAATTCTTATATTAACCGTAATATAAAATGATCTAATCGGGTCTCTGTTTGCCTTATCCTAGAAATTTAATAGTGCATTTTACTCGTCAATTCATGCGCTTTGCGATGCCGCTTAGCCCAATAAGCTATCTGAGATAGGAGCGACGTAAATTGAACAAATGTGATAGAATTTCGCTGAATTCTTATATTAACCAAAATATAAAATGATCTAATCGGGTCTCTGATTGCCCTATCATAGAAGTTTAACAGTGCATTTTACTCGCCATTCCACGCGCTTTACGTTGCCGCCTAGCCCAGCACGCTATATGAAATAGGAGCTACGTAAGTTGAACAAATGTCACAGAATTACGCTGAATTCTTATATTAACCGTAATATAAAATGATCTAATCGGGTCTCTGTTTGCCTTGTCCTAGAAGTTTAATAGTGCATTTTACTCGCCATTTCTTGCGCTTTGAGATGCCGCTTAGCCCAGTACGCTATCTGAAATAGGAGCGATGTAAATTGAACAAATGTGATAGAATTTCGATGAATTCATTTATTAACCAAAATATAAAATGATCTAATCGGGTCTCTGATTGCCCTACCCTAGAAGTTTAATAGTGCATTTTACTCGCCATTTCATGCGCTTTGAGATGCCGCTTCGCCCAATACGCTATCTGAAATAGGAGCGACGTAAATTGAACAAATGTCACAGAATTACGCCGAATTCTTATATTAACCGTAATATAAAATGATCTAATCGGGTCTCCGTTTGCCTTATCCTAGAAGTTTAATAGTGCATTTTACTCGCCATTTCATGAGCTTTGAGATGCCGCTTAGCCCAATACGCTATCTGAAATAGGAGCGACGTAAATTGAACAAATGTGATAGAATTTCGCTGAATTCTTATATTAACCAAAATATAAAATGATCTAATCCGGTCTCTGTTTGCCCTACCCTAGAAGTTTAATAGTGCATTTTACGAGCCATTTCTTGCGCTTTGAGATGCAGCTTAGCCCAATACGCTATCTGAAATAGGAGCGACGTAAATTGAACAAATGTGATAGAATTTCGCTGAATTCTTATATTAACCAAAATATGAAATGATCTTATCGGGCCCTGATTGCCCTACCCTAGAAGTTTAATAGTGCATTTTACTCGCCCTTTCGTGCGCTGTGAGATGCCGCTTAGCCCAGTACGCTACCTGAAATAGGAGCTACGTAAGTTGAACAAATGTCACAGAATTACGCTGCATTCTTATGTTAACCGTAATATAAAATGATCTAATCGGGTCTCTGTTTGCCTTATCCTAGAAGTTTAATAGTGCATTTTACTCGTCAATCCATGCGCTTTGCGATGCCGCTTAGCCCAATAAGCTATCTGAAATAGGAGCGACGTAAATTGAACAAATGTGATAGAATTTCGCTGAATTCTTGTATTAACCAAAATATAAAATGCTCTAATCGGGTCTCTGATTGCCCTATCATAGAAGTTTAACAGTGCATTTTACTCGCCATTCCACGCGCTTTGAGATGCCACTTAGCACAAGTCGCTATCTGAAATAGGAGCGATGTAAATTGAACAAATGTGATAGAATTTCGCTGAATTCTTATATTAACCTTAATGTAAAACGATCTAATCGGGTCTATGTTCGCCCTACCCAAGAAGTTTAACAGTGCATTTCACTCGTCATTTCATGCGCTTTGCGATGCCGCTTAGCCCAATAAGCTATCTGAAATTGGAGCGACGTATATTGAACAAATGTGATAGAATTTCGCTGCATTCTTATATTAACCAAAATATAAAATGATCTAATCGGGTCTCTGATTGCCCTATCATAGAAGTTTAATAGTGCATTTTACTCGCCATTCCACGCGCTTTAAGATGCCGCCTATCCGAGTACGCTATCTGAAATAGGAGCGACGTAAATTGAACAAATGTGATAGAATTTCGCTGAATTCTTATATTAACCAAAATATAAAATGATGTAATCGGGTCTCTGATTGCCCTATCATAGAAGTTTAATAGTGCATTTTACTCGCCATTCCACGCGCTTTAAGATGCCGCCTAGCCCAGTACGCTATCTGAAATAGGAGCGACGTAAATTGAACAAATGTGACAGAATTTCGCTGAATTCTTTTATTTACCATAATGTTAAATGATCTAATCGGGTCTCTGTTCGCCCTAGCGTAGAAGCTTAATAGTGCATTTTATTCGTCATTTCATGCGCTTTGAGATGCCGCTTAGCCCAATACGCTATCTGAAATAGGAGCGACGCAAATTGAACAAATGCGATAGAATATCGCTGAATTCTTATATTAACCATAATATAAAATGATGTAATCGGGTCTCTGTTCGCCCTACCCAAGAAGTTTAATAGTGCATTTCTGTCGTCATTTCATGCGCTTTGAGATGCCGCTTAGCCCAATAGCTATCTGAAATAGGAGCGACGTAAATTGAACAAATGTGATAGAATTTCCCTGAAATCTTATATTAACCGTAATATAAAATGATCTAATCGGGTCTCTGTTTGCATTACCCTCGAAGTTTAATAGTGCATTTTACTCGCCTTTCCACGCGCTTTAAGATGCCGCCTATCCGAGTACGCTATCTGAAATAGGAGCGACGTAGTTGAACAAATGTGATAGAATAACGCTGAATTCTTATATTAACCGTAATATAAAATGGTCTAATCGGGTCTGCATTTGCCTTATCCTAGAAGTTTAATAGTGCATTTTACTCGCCATTTCATGCGCATGGAGATGCCGCTTAGCCCAATACGCTATTTGAAATAGGAGCGATGTAAATTGAACAAATGTGATAGAATTTCGCTGAATTCTTAAATTAACCATAATATGAAATGACCTAATCGGGTCTCTGTTCGCCGTACCCAAGAAGTTTAATAGTGCATTTCTCTCGTCATTTCATACGCTTTGAGATGCCGCTTAGCCCAATACGCTATCTGAAATAGGAGCGACGTAAATTGAACAAATGTGATAGAATTTCCCTGAAATCTATATTAAACAATACATAAAATGATCTAAACGGGACTCTGATTGCCCTACCATAGAAGTTTAGTAGTGCATTTTACTCGCCCTTCCACGCGCTTTAAGATACCGCCGAGCCCAGTACACTATCTGAAATAGGAGCGACGTATGTTGAACAAATGTGATAGAATTACGCTGAATTCTTATATTAACCGTAATATAAAATGATCTAATCGGGTCTCTGTATGCCTTACCCTAGAAGTTTAATAGTGCATTTTACTCGCCATCTCATGCGCTTTGAGATGCCGCTTAGCCCAATACGCTATCTGAAATAGGAGCGACGTAAATTGAACAAATGTGATAGAATTACGCCGAATCATTATATTAACCAAAATATAAAATGATCTAATCGGGTCTCTGATTGCCCTATTATAGAAGTTTAATAGTGCATTTTACTCGCCATTCCACGCGCTTTAAGATGCCGCCTAGCCCAGTATGCTATCTGAAATAGGAACGACGTAAATTGAACAAATGTGATAGAATTTCGCTGGATTCTTATATTAACCAAAATATAAAATGATCTAATCGGGTCTCTGATTGCCCTACCCTAGAAGTTTAATAGTGCGTTTTACTCGCCATTTCATGCGCTTTGAGATGCCGCTTAGCCCAATACGCTATCTGAAATAGGAGCGACGTAAATTGAACAAATGTGATAGAATTTCGCTGAATTCTTAAATTAACCATAATATAAAATGATCTAATGGGGTCTCTGTTTGCCCTACCCTAGAAGTTTAATAGTGCATTTTACTCGCCATTTCTTGCGTTTTGAGATGCCACTTAGCACAAGTCGCTATCTGAAATAGGAGCGATGTAAATTGAACAAATGTGATAGAATTTCGCTGAATTCTTATATTAACCTTAATGTAAAATGATCTAATCGGGTCTTTGCTCGCCCTACCCAAGAAGTTTAATAGTGCATTTCACTCGTCATTTCATGCGCTTTGCGATGCCGCTTAGCCCAATAAGCTATCTGAAATTCGAGCGACGTATATTGAACAAATGTGATAGAATTTCGCTGAATTCTTATATTAACCAAAATATAAAATGATCTAATCCGGTCTCTGTTTGCCCTACCCTAGAAGTTTAATAGTGCATTTTACGAGCCATTTCTTGCGCTTTGAGATGCAGCTTAGCCCAATACGCTATCTGAAATAGGAGCGACGTAAATTGAACAAATGTGATAGAATTTCGCTGAATTCTTATATTAACCAAAATATAAAATGATCTAATCGGGCCTCTGATTGCCCTATCATAGAAGTTTAATAGTGCATTTTACTCGCCATTCCACGCGCTTTAAGATGCCGCCTAGCCCAGTACGCTATCTGAAATCGGAGCTACGTAAGTTGAACGAATGTGGCACAATTACGCTGATTTCTTATATTAACCGTAATATAAAATGATCTAATCGGGTCTCTGTTTGCCTTATCCTAGAAGTTTCATAGTGCATTTTACTCGCCATTTCATGCGCTTTGAGATGCCTCTTAGCCCAATACGCTATCTGAAATAGGAGCTACGTAAGTTGAACGAATGTGACAGAATTACGCTGATTTCTTATATTAACCAAAATATAAAATGATCTAATCGGGTCTCTGATTGCCCTATCATAGAAGTTTAACAGTGCATTTTACTCGCCATTCCACGCGCTTTAAGTTGCCGCCTAGCCCAGCACGCTATCTGAAATAGGAGCTACGTAAGTTGAACAAATGTCACAGATTTACGCTGAATTCTTATATTAACCGTAATATAAAATGATCTAATCGGGTCTCCGTTTGCCTTACCCTAGAAGTTTAATAGTGCATTTTACTCGCCATTTCATGCGCTTTGAGATGCCGCTTAGCCCAATACGCTATCTGAAATAGGAGCGACGTAAATTGAACAAATGTGATAGAATTTCGCTGAATTCTTATATTAACCAAAATATGAAATGATCTAATGGGGTCTCTGTTTGCCCTACCCTAGAAGTTTAATAGTGCATTTTACTCGCCATTTCTTGCGCTTTGAGATGCCACTTAGCACAAGTCGCTATCTGAAATAGGAGCGATGTAAATTGAACAAATGTGATAGAATTTCGCTGAATTCTTATATTAACCGTAATATAAAATGATCTAATCGGGTCTCCGTTTGCCTTATCCTAGAAGTTTAATAGTGCATTTTACTCGCCATTTCATGCGCTTTGAGATGCCGCTTAGCCCAATACGCTATCTGAAATAGGAGCGACGTAAATTGAACAAATATGATAGAATTTCGCTGAATTCTTATATTAACCTTAATGTAAAATGATCTAATCGGGTCTTTGTTCGCCCTACCCAAGAAGTTTAATAGTGCATTTCACTCGTCATTTCATGCGCTTTGCGATGCCGCTTAGCCCAATAAGCTATCTGAAATTGGAGCAACGTATATTGAACAAATGTGATAGAATTTCGCTGAATTCTTATATTAACCAAAATATAAAATTATCTAATCGGGCCTCTGATTGCCCTATCATAGAAGTTTAATAGTGCATTTTACTCGCCATTCCACGCGCTTTAAGATGCCGCCTAGCCCAGTACGCTATCTGAAATCGGAGCTACGTAAGTTGAACGAATGTGGCACAATTACGCTGATTTCTTATATTAACCGTAATATAAAATGATCTAATCGGGTCTCTGTTTGCCTTATCCTAGAAGTTTCATAGTGCATTTTACTCGCCATTTCATGCGCTTTGAGATGCCTCTTAGCCCAATACGCTATCTGAAATAGGAGCTACGTAAGTTGAACGAATGTGACAGAATTACGCTGATTTCTTATATTAACCAAAATATAAAATGATCTAATCGGGTCTCTGATTGCCCTATCATAGAAGTTTAACAGTGCATTTTACTCGCCATTCCACGCGCTTTAAGTTGCCGCCTAGCCCAGCACGCTATCTGAAATAGGAGCTACGTAAGTTGAACAAATGTCACAGATTTACGCTGAATTCTTATATTAACCGTAATATAAAATGATCTAATCGGGTCTCCGTTTGCCTTACCCTAGAAGTTTAATAGTGCATTTTACTCGCCATTTCATGCGCTTTGAGATGCCGCTTAGCCCAATACGCTATCTGAAATAGGAGCGACGTAAATTGAACAAATGTGATAGAATTTCGCTGAATTCTTATATTAACCAAAATATGAAATGATCTAATGGGGTCTCTGTTTGCCCTACCCTAGAAGTTTAATAGTGCATTTTACTCGCCATTTCTTGCGCTTTGAGATGCCACTTAGCACAAGTCGCTATCTGAAATAGGAGCGATGTAAATTGAACAAATGTGATAGAATTTCGCTGAATTCTTATATTAACCTTAATGTAAAATGATCTAATCGGGTCTTTGTTCGCCCTACCCAAGAAGTTTAATAGTGCATTTCACTCCTCATTTCATGCGCTTTGCGATGCCGCTTAGCCCAATAAGCTATCTGAAATTGGAGCAACGTATATTGAACAAATGTGATAGAATTTCGCTGAATTCTTATATTAACCAAAATATAAAATGATCTAATCGGGTCTCTGATTGCCCTATCATAGAAGTTTAATAGTGCATTTTACTCGCCATTCCACGCGCTTTAAGATGCCGCCTAGCCCAGTACGCTATCTGAAATCGGAGCTACGTAAGTTGAACGAATGTGGCACAATTACGCTGATTTCTTATATTAACCGTAATATAAAATGATCTAATCGGGTCTCTGTTTGCCTTATCCTAGAAGTTTCATAGTGCATTTTACTCGCCATTTCATGCGCTTTGAGATGCCTCTTAGCCCAATACGCTATCTGTAATAGGAGCGACGTAAATTGAACAAATGTGATAGAATTTCGCTGAATTCTTATATTAACCAAAATATAAAATGATCTAATCCGGTCTCTGTTTGCCCTACCCTAGAAGTTTAATAGTGCATTTTACGAGCCATTTCTTACGCTTTGAGATGCAGCTTAGCCCAATACGCTATCTGAAATAGGAGCGACGTAAATTGAACAAATGTGATAGAATTTCGCTGAATTCTTATATTAACCAAAATATGAAATGATCTTATCGGGTCTCTGATTGCCCTACCCTAGAAGTTTAATAGTACATTTTACTCGCCCTTTCGTGCGCTGTGAGATGCCGCTTAGCCCAATACGCTATCTGAAATAGGAGCGACGTAAATTGAACAAATGTGATAGAATTTCGCTGGATTCTTATATTAACCAAAATATAAAATGATCTAATCGGGTCTCTGATTGCCCTATCATAGAAGTTTAATAGTGTATTTTACTCGCCATTCCACGCGCTTTAAGTTGCCGCCTAGCCCAGTACGCTATCTGAAATAGGAGCTACGTAAGTTAAACAAATGTCACAGAATTACGCTGCATTCTTATGTTAACCGTAATATAAAATGATCTAATCGGGTCTCTGTTTGCCTTATCCTAGAAGTTTAAGAGTGCATTTTACTCGCCATTTCATGCGCTTTGAGATGCCGCTTAGCCCAATACGCTATCTGAAATAGGAGCGACGTAAATTAAACAAATGTGATAGAACTTCGCTGGATTCTTATATTAACCAAAATATAAAATGATCTAATCGGGTCTCTGATTGCCCTATCATAGAAGTTTAACAGTGCATTTTACTCGCCATTCCACGCGCTTTAAGTTGCCGCCTAGCCCAGCACGCTATCTGAAATAGGAGCTACGTAAGTTGAACAAATGTCACAGAATTACGCTGAATTCTTATATTAACCATAATATAAAATGATCTAATCGGGTCTCTGATTGCCCTACCCTAGAAGTTTAATAGTGCATTTTACTCACCATTCACGCGCTTTAAGTTGCCGCCTAGCCCAATACGCTATCTGAAATAGGAGCGACGTAAATTGAACAAATGTGATAGAATTTCGCTGAGTTCTTATATTAACCAAAATATAAAATGATCTAATGGGGTCTCTGTTTGCCCAACCCTAGAAGTTTAATAGTGCATTTTACTCGCCATTTCTTGCGCTTTGAGATGCCACTTAGCACAAGTCGCTATCTGAAATAGGAGCGATGTAAATTGAACAAATGTGATAGAATTTCGCTGAATTCTTATATTAACCTTAATGTAAAACGATCTAATCGGGTCTATGTTCGCCCTACCCAAGAAGTTTAATAGTGCATTGCACTCGTCATTTCATGCGCTTTGCGATGCCGCTTAGCCCAATAAGCTATCTGAAATGGGAGCGACGTATATTGAACAAATGTGATAGAATTTCGCTGAATTCTTATATTAACCAAAATATAAAATGATCTAATCGGGTCTCTGATTGCCCTATCATAGAAGTTTAATAGTGCATTTTACTCGCCATTCCACGCGCTTTAAGATGCCGCCTAGCCCAGTACGCTATCTGAAATAGGAGCTACGTAAGTTGAACGAATGTGGCACAATTACGCTGATTTCTTATATTAACCGTAATATAAAATGATCTAATCGGGTCTCTGTTTGCCTTATCCTAGAAGTTTAATAGTGCATTTTACTCGCCATTTCATGCGCTTTGAGATGCCTCTTAGCCCAATACGCTATCTGAAATAGGAGCGACGTAAATTGAACAAATGTGATAGAATTTCGCTGAATTCTTATATTAACCAAAATATAAAATGATCTAATCCGGTCTCTGTTTGCCCTACCCTAGAAGTTTAATAGTGCATTTTACGAGCCATTTCTTGCGCTTTGAGATGCAGCTTAGCCCAATACGCTATCTGAAATAGGAGCGACGTGAATTGAACAAATGTGATAGAATTTCGCTGAATTCTTATATTAACCAAAATATGAAATGATCTTATCGGGTCTCTGATTGCCCTACCCTAGAAGTTTAATAGTGCATTTTACTCGCCCTTTCGTGCGCTGTGAGATGCCGCTTAGCCCAATACGCTATCTGAAATAGGAGCGACGTAAATTGAACAAATGTGATAGAATTTCGCTGGATTCTTATATTAACCAAAACATAAAATGATCTAATCGGGTCTCTGATTGCCCTATCGTAGAAGTTTAATAGTGCATTTTACTCGGCATTCCACGCGCTTTAAGTTGCCGCCTAGCACAGTACGCTATCTGAAATAGAAGCTACGTAAGTTGAACAAATGTCACAGAATTACGCTGCATTCTTATGTTAACCGTAATATAAAATGATCTAATCGGGTCTCCGTTTGCCTTATCCTAGAAGTTTAAGAGTGCATTTTACTCGCCATTTCATGCGCTTTGAGATGCCGCTTAGCCCAATACGCTATCTGAAATAGGAGCGTCGTAAATTAAACAAATGTGATAGAACTTCGCTGAATTCTTATATTAACCATAATATAAAATGATCTAATCGGGTCTCTGATTGCCCTACCCTAGAAGTTTAATAGTGCATTTTACTCACCATTCCACGCGCTTTAAGTTGCCGCCTAGCCCAGTACGCTATCTGAAATAGGAGCTACGTAAGTTGAACAAATGTCACAGAATTACGCTGAATTCTTATATTAACCGTAATATAAAATGATCTAATCGGGTCTCTGTTTGCCTTATCCTAGAAGTTTAATAGTGCATTTTACTCGTCAATCCATGCGCTTTGCGATGCCGCTTAGCCCAATAAGCTATCTGAAATAGGAGCGACGTAAATTGAACAAATGTGATAGAATTTCGCTGAATTCTTATATTAACCAAAATATAAAATGATCTAATCGGGTCCCTGATTGCCCTATCATAGATGTTTAACAGTGCATTTTACTCGCCATTCCACGCGCTTTAAGTTGCCGCCTAGCGCAGCACGCTATCTGAAATAGGAGCTACGTAAGTTGAACAAATGTCACAGAATTACGCCGAATTCTTATATTAACCGTAATATAAAATGATCTAATCGGGTCTCCGTTTGCCTTATCCTAGAAGTTTAATAGTGCATTTTACTCGCCATTTCATGCGCTTTGAGATGCCGCTTAGCCCAATACGCTATCTGAAATAGGAGCGACGTAAATTGAACAAATGTGATAGAATTTCGCTGAATTCTTATATTAACCAAAATATAAAATGATCTAATGGGGTCTCTGTTTGCCCTACCCTAGAAGTTTAATAGTGCATTTTACTCGCCATTTCTTGCGCTTTGAGATGCCACTTAGCACAAGTCGCTATCTGAAATAGGAGCGATGTAAGTTGAACAAATGTGATAGAATTTCGCTGAATTCTTATATTAACCTTAATGTAAAATGATCTAATCGGGTCTTTGTTCGCCCTACCCAAGAAGTTTAATAGTGCATTTCACTCGTCATTTCATGCGCTTTGCGATGCCGCTTAGCCCAATAAGCTATCTGAAATTGGAGCGACGTATATTGAACAAATGTGATAGAATTTCGCTGAATTCTTATATTAACCAAAATATAAAATGATCTAATCGGGTCTCTGATTGCCCTATCATAGAAGTTTAATAGTGCATTTTACTCGCCATTCCACGCGCTTTAAGATGCCGCCTAGCCCAGTACGCTATCTGAAATAGGAGCTACGTAAGTTGAACGAATGTGGCACAATTACGCTGATTTCTTATATTAACCGTAATATAAAATGATCTAATCGGGTCTCTGTTTGCCTTATCCTAGAAGTTTAATAGTGCATTTTACTCGCCATTTCATGCGCTTTGAGATGCCTCTTAGCCCAATACGCTATCTGAAATAGGAGCGACGTAAATTGAACAAATGTGATAGAATTTCGCTGAATTCTTATATTAACCAAAATATAAAATGATCTAATCCGGTCTCTGTTTGCCCTACCCTAGAAGTTTAATAGTGCATTTTACGAGCCATTTCTTGCGCTTTGAGATGCAGCTTAGCCCAATACGCTATCTGAAATAGGAGCGACGTGAATTGAACAAATGTGATAGAATTTCGCTGAATTCTTATATTAACCAAAATATGAAATGATCTTATCGGGTCTCTGATTGCCCTACCCTAGAAGTTTAATAGTGCATTTTACTCGCCCTTTCGTGCGCTGTGAGATGCCGCTTAGCCCAATACGCTATCTGAAATAGGAGCGACGTAAATTGAACAAATGTGATAGAATTTCGCTGGATTCTTATATTAACCAAAACATAAAATGATCTAATCGGGTCTCTGATTGCCCTATCGTAGAAGTTTAATAGTGCATTTTACTCGGCATTCCACGCGCTTTAAGTTGCCGCCTAGCCCAGTACGCTATCTGAAATAGAAGCTACGTAAGTTGAACAAATGTCACAGAATTACGCTGCATTCTTATGTTAACCGTAATATAAAATGATCTAATCGGGTCTCTGTTTGCCTTATCCTAGAAGTTTAAGAGTGCATTTTACTCGCCATTTCATGCGCTTTGAGATGCCGCTTAGCCCAATACGCTATCTGAAATAGGAGCGTCGTAAATTAAACAAATGTGATAGAACTTCGCTGAATTCTTATATTAACCATAATATAAAATGATCTAATCGGGTCTCTGATTGCCCTACCCTAGAAGTTTAATAGTGCATTTTACTCACCATTCCACGCGCTTTAAGTTGCCGCCTAGCCCAGTACGCTATCTGAAATAGGAGCTACGTAAGTTGAACAAATGTCACAGAATTACGCTGAATTCTTATATTAACCGTAATATAAAATGATCTAATCGGGTCTCTGTTTGCCTTATCCTAGAAGTTTAATAGTGCATTTTACTCGTCAATCCATGCGCTTTGCGATGCCGCTTAGCCCAATAAGCTATCTGAAATAGGAGCGACGTAAATTGAACAAATGTGATAGAATTTCGCTGAATTCTTATATTAACCAAAATATAAAATGATCTAATCGGGTCTCTGATTGCCCTATCATAGATGTTTAACAGTGCATTTTACTCGCCATTCCACGCGCTTTAAGTTGCCGCCTAGCCCAGCACGCTATCTGAAATAGGAGCTACGTAAGTTGAACAAATGTCACAGAATTACGCCGAATTCTTATATTAACCGTAATATAAAATGATCTAATCGGGTCTCCGTTTGCCTTATCCTAGAAGTTTAATAGTGCATTTTACTCGCCATTTCATGCGCTTTGAGATGCCGCTTAGCCCAATACGCTATCTGAAATAGGAGCGACGTAAATTGAACAAATGTGATAGAATTTCGCTGAATTCTTATATTAACCAAAATATAAAATGATCTAATGGGGTCTCTGTTTGCCCTACCCTAGAAGTTTAATAGTGCATTTTACTCGCCATTTCTTGCGCTTTGAGATGCCACTTAGCACAAGTCGCTATCTGAAATAGGAGCGATGTAAGTTGAACAAATGTGATAGAATTTCGCTGAATTCTTATATTAACCTTAATGTAAAATGATCTAATCGGGTCTTTGTTCGCCCTACCCAAGAAGTTTAATAGTGCATTTCACTCGTCATTTCATGCGCTTTGCGATGCCGCTTAGCCCAATAAGCTATCTGAAATTGGAGCGACGTATATTGAACAAATGTGATAGAATTTCGCTGAATTCTTATATTAACCAAAATATAAAATGATCTAATCGGGTCTCTGATTGCCCTATCATAGAAGTTTAATAGTGCATTTTACTCGCCATTCCACGCGCTTTAAGATGCCGCCTAGCCCAGTACGCTATCTGAAATAGGAGCTACTTAAGTTGAACGAATGTGGCACAATTACGCTGATTTCTTATATTAACCGTAATATAAAATGATCTAATCGGGTCTCTGTTTGCCTTATCCTAGAAGTTTAATAGTGCATTTTACTCGCCATTTCATGCGCTTTGAGATGCCTCTTAGCCCAATACGCTATCTGAAATAGGAGCGACGTAAATTGAACAAATGTGATAGAATTTCGCTGAATTCTTATATTAACCAAAATATAAAATGATCTAATCCGGTCTCTGTTTGCCCTACCCTAGAAGTTTAATAGTGCATTTTACGAGCCATTTCTTGCGCTTTGAGATGCAGCTTAGCCCAATACGCTATCTGAAATAGGAGCGACGTGAATTGAACAAATGTGATAGAATTTCGCTGAATTCTTATATTAACCAAAATATGAAATGATCTTATCGGGTCTCTGATTGCCCTACCCTAGAAGTTTAATAGTGCATTTTACTCGCCCTTTCGTGCGCTGTGAGATGCCGCTTATCCCAATACGCTATCTGAAATAGGAGCGACGTAAATTGAACAAATGTGATAGAATTTCGCTGGATTCTTATATTAACCAAAACATAAAATGATCTAATCGGGTCTCTGATTGCCCTATCGTAGAAGTTTAATAGTGCATTTTACTCGGCATTCCACGCGCTTTAAGTTGCCGCCTAGCCCAGTACGCTATCTGAAATAGAAGCTACGTAAGTTGAACAAATGTCACAGAATTACGCTGCATTCTTATGTTAACCGTAATATAAAATGATCTAATCGGGTCTCTGTTTGCCTTATCCTAGAAGTTTAAGAGTGCATTTTACTCGCCATTTCATGCGCTTTGAGATGCCGCTTAGCCCAATACGCTATCTGAAATAGGAGCGTCGTAAATTAAACAAATGTGATAGAACTTCGCTGAATTCTTATATTAACCATAATATAAAATGATCTAATCGGGTCTCTGATTGCCCTACCCTAGAAGTTTAATAGTGCATTTTACTCACCATTCCACGCGCTTTAAGTTGCCGCCTAGCCCAGTACGCTATCTGAAATAGGAGCTACGTAAGTTGAACAAATGTCACAGAATTACGCTGAATTCTTATATTAACCGTAATATAAAATGATCTAATCGGGTCTCTGTTTGCCTTATCCTAGAAGTTTAATAGTGCATTTTACTCGTCAATCCATGCGCTTTGCGATGCCGCTTAGCCCAATAAGCTATCTGAAATAGGAGCGACGTAAATTGAACAAATGTGATAGAATTTCGCTGAATTCTTATATTAACCAAAATATAAAATGATCTAATCGGGTCTCTGATTGCCCTATCATAGATGTTTAACAGTGCATTTTACTCGCCATTCCACGCGCTTTAAGTTGCCGCCTAGCCCAGCACGCTATCTGAAATAGGAGCTACGTAAGTTGAACAAATGTCACAGAATTACGCCGCATTCTTATATTAACCGTAATATAAAATGATCTAATCGGGTCTCCGTTTGCCTTATCCTAGAAGTTTAATAGTGCATTTTACTCGCCATTTCATGCGCTTTGAGATGCCGCTTAGCCCAATACGCTATCTGAAATAGGAGCGACGTAAATTGAACAAATGTGATAGAATTTCGCTGAATTCTTATATTAACCAAAATATAAAATGATCTAATCCGGTCTCTGTTTGCCCTACCCTAGAAGTTTAATAGTGCATTTTACTCGCCATTTCTAGCGCTTTGAGATGCCACTTAGCACAAGTCGCTATCTGAAATAGGAGCGATGTAAGTTGAACAAATGTGATAGAATTTCGCTGAATTCTTATATTAACCTTAATGTAAAATGATCTAATCGGGTCTTTGTTCGCCCTACCCAAGAAGTTTAATAGTGCATTTCACTCGTCATTTCATGCGCTTTGCGATGCCGCTTAGCCCAATAAGCTATCTGAAATTGGAGCGACGTATATTGAACAAATGTGATAGAATTTCGCTGAATTCTTATATTAACCAAAATATAAAATGATCTAATCGGGTCTCTGATTGCCCTATCATAGAAGTTTAAGAGTGCATTTTACTCGCCCTTTCGTGCGCTGTGAGATGCCGCTTAGCCCAATGCGCTATCTGAAATAGGAGCGACGTAAATTGAACAAATGTGATAGAATTTCGCTGAATTCTTATATTAACCAAAATATAAAATGATCTAATCGGGTCTCTGATTGCCCTACCCTAGAAGTTTAATAGTGCATTTTACTCGCCATTTCATGCGCTTTGAGATGCCGCTTAGCCCAATACGCTATCTGAAATAGGAGCGACGTAAATTGAACAAATGTGATAGAATTTCGCTGGATTCTTATATTAACCAAAATATAAAATGATCTAATCGGGTCTCTGATTGCCCTATCATAGAAGTTTAAGAGTGCATTTTACTCGCCATTCCACGCGCTTTAAGTTGCCGCCTAGCCCAGTACGCTATCTGAAATAGGAGCTACGTAAGTTGAACAAATGTCACAGAATTACGCTGCATTCTTATGTTAACCGTAATATAAAATGATCTAATCAGGTCTCCGTTTGCCTTATCCTAGAAGTTTAAGAGTGCATTTTACTCGCCATTTCATGCGCTTTGAGATGCCGCTTAGCCCAATACGCTATCTGAAATAGGAGCGACGTAAATTGAACAAATGTGATAGAATTTCGCTGAATTCTTATATTAACCAAAATATAAAATGATCTAATCGGGTCTCTGATTGCCCTACCCTAGAAGTTTAATAGTGCATTTTACTCACCATTTCATGCGCTTTGAGATGCCGCTTAGCCCAATACGCTATCTGAAATTGGAGCGACGTAAATTGAACAAATGTGATAGAATTTCGCTGAATTCTTATATTAACCAAAATATAAAATGATCTAATCGGGTCTCTGATTGCCCTACCCTAGAAGTTTAATAGTGCATTTTACTCGCCATTTCATGCGCTTTGAGATGCCGCTTAGACCAATACGCTATCTGAAATAGGAGCGACGTAAATTAAACAAATGTGATAGAACTTCGCTGAATTCTTATATTAACCATAATATAAAATGATCTAATCGGGTCTCTGATTGCCCTACCCTAGAAGTTTAATAGTGCATTTTACTCACCATTCCACGCGCTTTAAGTTGCCGCCTAGCCCAGTACGCTATCTGAAATAGGAGCTACGTAAGTTGAACAAATGTCACAGAATTACGCTGAATTCTTATATTAACCGTAATATAAAATGATCTAATCGGGTCTCTGTTTGCCTTATCCTAGAAGTTTAATAGTGCATTTTACACGTCAATTCATGCGCTTTGCGATGCCGCTTAGCCCAATAAGCTATCTGAAATAGGAGCGACGTAAATTGAACAAATGTGATAGAATTTCGCTGAATTCTTATATTAACCAAAATATAAAATGATCTGATCGGGTCTCTGATTGCCCTATCATAGAAGTTTAACAGTGCATTTTACTCGCCATTCCACGCGCTTTAAGTTGCCGCCTAGCCCAGCACGCTATCTGAAATAGGAGCTACGTAAGTTGAACAAATGTCACAGAATTACGCTGAATTCTTATATTACCCGTAATATAAAATGATCTAATCGGGTCTCTGTTTGCCTTATCCTAGAAGTTTAATAGTGCATTTTACTCGCCATTTCATGCGCTTTGAGATGCCGCTTAGCCCAGTACACTATCTGAAATAGGAGCGACGTAAATTGAAAAAATGTGATAGAATTTCCCTGAAATGTTATAGTAAACAAAATATAAAATGATCTATTCGTAACTCTGATTGCCCTATCATAGAAGTTTAGAAGTGCATTTTACTCGCCCTTCCACGCGCTTTAAGATGCCGCCTAGCCCAGTACGCTATCTGAAATAGGAGCGACGTTAGTTGAACAAATGTGATAGAATTACGCTGAATTCTTATATTAACCGTAATATAAAATGATCTATTCGGGTGTCTGTTCGCCCTACCCTAGAAGTTTAATTGTGCATTTCACTCGCCATTCCATGCGCTTTGAGATGCCGCATAGCCCAATACGCTATCTGAAATAGGAGCGACGTAAATTGAACAAATGTGATAGAATTTCGCTGAATTCTTATATTAACCAAAATATGAGATGATCTTATCGGGTCTCTGATTGCCCTACCCTAGAAGTTTAATAGTGCATTTTACTCGCCCTTTCGTGCGCTGTGAGATGCCGCTTAGCCCAATACGCTATCTGAAATAGCAGCGACGTAAATTGAACAAATGTGATAGAATTTCGCTGGATTCTTATATTAACCAAAATATAAAATGATCTAATCGGGTATCTGATTGCCCTACCCCAGAAGTTTAATAGTGCATTTTACTCACCATTCCACGCGCTTTAAGTTGCCGCCTAGCACAGTACGCTATTTGAAATAGGAGCTACGTAAGTTGAACAAATGTCACAGAATTACGCTGAATTCTTATATTAACCGTAATATAAAATGATCTAATCGGGTCTCCGTTTGCCTTATCCTAGAAGTTTAATAGTGCATTTTACTCGCCATTTCATGTGCTTTGAGATGCCGCTTAGCCCAATACGCTATCTGAAATAGGAGCGACGTAAATTGAACAAATGTGATAGAATTTCGCTGAATTCTTATATTAACCAAAATATAAAATGATCTAATGGGGTCTCTGTTTGCCCTACCCTAGAAGTTTAATAGTGCATTTTACTCGCCATTTCTTGCGCTTTGAGATGCCACTTAGCACAAGTCGCTATCTGAAATAGGAGCGATGTAAATTGAACAAATGTGATAGAATTTCGCTGAATTCTTATATTAACCTTAATGTAAAACGATCTAATCGGGTCTATGTTCGCCCTACCCAAGAAGTTTAATAGTGCATTTCACTCGTCATTTCATGCGCTTTGCGATGCCGCTTAGCCCAATAAGCTATCTGAAATTGGAGCGACGTATATTGAACAAATGTGATAGAATTTCGCTGAATTCTTATATTAACCAAAATATAAAATGATCTAATCGGGTCTCTGATTGCCCTATCATAGAAGTTTAATAGTGCATTTTACTCGCCATTCCACGCGCTTTAAGATGCCGCCTAGCCCAGTACGCTATCTGAAATAGGAGCTACGTAAGTTGAACGAATGTGGCACAATTACGCTGATTTCTTATATTAACCGTAATATAAAATGATCTAATCGGGTCTCTGTTTGCCTTATCCTAGAAGTTTAATAGTGCATTTTACTCGCCATTTCATGCGCTTTGAGATGCCTCTTAGCCCAATACGCTATCTGAAATAGGAGCGACGTAAATTGAACAAATGTGATAGAATTTCGCTGAATTCTTATATTAACCAAAATATAAAATGATCTAATCGGGTCTTTGTTCGCCCTACCCAAGAAGTTTAATAGTGCATTTCACTCGTCATTTCATGCGCTTTGCGATGCCGCTTAGCCCAATAAGCCATCTGAAATTGGAGCGACGTATATTGAACAAATGTGATAGAATTTCGCTGAATTCTTATATTAACCAAAATATAAAATGATCTAATCGGGTCTCTGATTGCCCTATCATAGAAGTTTAAGAGTGCATTTTACTCGCCCTTTCGTGCGCTGTGAGATGCCGCTTAGCCCAATACGCTATCTGAAATAGGAGCGACGTAAATTGAACAAATGTGATAGAATTTCGCTGAATTCTTATATTAACCAAAATATAAAATGATCTAATCGGGTCTCTGATTGCCCTACCCTAGAAGTTTAATAGTGCATTTTACTCGCCATTTCATGCGCTTTGAGATGCCGCTTAGCCCAATACGCTATCTGAAATAGGAGCTACGTAAGTTGAACAAATGTCACAGAATTACGCCGAATTCTTATATTAACCGTAATATAAAATGATCTAATCGGGTCTCCGTTTGCCTTATCCTAGAAGTTTAATAGTGCATTTTACTCGCCATTTCATGCGCTTTGAGATGCCGCTTAGCCCAATACGCTATCTGAAATAGGAGCGACGTAAATTGAACAAATGTGATAGAATTTCGCTGAATTCTTATATTAACCAAAATATAAAATGATCTAATGGGGTCTCTGTTTGCCCTACCCTAGAAGTTTAATAGTGCATTTTACTCGCCATTTCTTGCGCTTTGAGATGCCACTTAGCACAAGTCGCTATCTGAAATAGGAGCGATGTAAATTGAACAAATGTGATAGAATTTCGCTGAATTCTTATATTAACCTTAATGTAAAATGATCTAATCGGGTCTTTGTTCGCCCTACCCTAGAAGTTTAATAGTGCATTTTACTCACCATTCCACGCGCTTTAAGTTGCCGCCTAGCCCAGTACGCTATCTGAAATAGGAGCGACGTAAATTGAACAAATGTGATAGAATTTCGCTGAATTCTTATATTAACCAAAATATGAAATGATCTTATCGGGTCTCTGATTGCCCTACCCTAGAAGTTTAATAGTGCATTTTACTCGCCCTTTCGTGCGCCGTGAGATGCCGCTTAGCCCAATACGCTATCTGAAATAGGAGCGACGTAAATTGAACAAATGTGATAGAACTTCGCTGAATTCTTATATTAACCATAATATAAAATGATCTAATCGGGTCTCTGATTGCCCTACCCTAGAAGTTTAATAGTGCATTTTACTCACCATTCCACGCGCTTTAAGTTGCCTCTAGCCCAGTACGCTATCTGAAATAGGAGCTACGTAAGTTGAACAAATGTCACAGAATTACGCTGCATTCTTATGTTAACCGTAATATAAAATGATCTAATCGGGTCTCTGTTTGCCTTATCCTCGAAGTTTAAGAGTGCATTTTACTCGCCATTTCATGCGCTTTGAGATCCCGCTTAGCCCAATACGCTATCTGAAATAGGAGCGACGTAAATTGAAAAAATGTGATAGAATTTCCCTGAAATGTTATAGTAAACAAAATATAAAATGATCTATTCGTAACTCTGATTGCCCTATCATAGAAGTTTAGAAGTGCATTTTACTCGCCCTTCCACGCGCTTTAAGATGCCGCCTAGCCCAGTACGCTATCTGAAATAGGAGCGACGTTAGTTGAACAAATGTGATAGAATTACGCTGAATTCTTATATTAACCGTAATATAAAATGATCTATTCGGGTGTCTGTTCGCCCTACCCTAGAAGTTTAATAGTGCATTTCACTCGCCATTCCATGCGCTTTGAGATGCCGCTTAGCCCAATACGCTATCTGAAATAGGAGCGACGTAAATTGAACAAATGTGATAGAATTTCGCTGAATTCTTCTATTAACCAAAATATGAAATGATCTTATCGGGTCTCTGATTGCCCTACATTAGAAGTTTAATAGTGCATTTTACTCGCCCTTTCGTGCGCTGTGAGATGCCGCTTAGCCCAATACGCTATCTGAAATAGCAGCGACGTAAATTGAACAAATGTGATAGAATTTCGCTGGATTCTTATATTAACCAAAATATAAAATGATCTAATCGGGTATCTGATTGCCCTACCCCTGAAGTTTAATAGTGCATTTTACTCACCATTCCACGCGCTTTAAGTTGCCGCCTAGCCCAGTACGCTATCTGAAATAGGAGCTACGTAAGTTGAACAAATGTCACAGAATTACGCTGAATTCTTATATTAACCGTAATATAAAATGATCTAATCGGGTCTCCGTTTGCCTTATCCTAGAAGTTTAATAGTGCATTTTACTCGCCATTTCATGCGCTTTGAGATGCCGCTTAGCCCAATACGCTATCTGAAATAGGAGCGACGTAAATTGAACAAATGTGATAGAATTTCGCTGAATTCTTATATTAACCAAAATATAAAATGATCTAATGGGGTCTCTGTTTGCCCTACCCTAGAAGTTTAATAGTGCATTTTACTCGCCATTTCTTGCGCTTTGAGATGCCACTTAGCACAAGTCGCTATCTGAAATAGGAGCGATGTAAATTGAACAAATGTGATAGAATTTCGCTGAATTCTTATATTAACCTTAATGTAAAACGATCTAATCGGGTATCTGATTGCCCTACCCCAGAAGTTTAATAGTGCATTTTACTCACCATTCCACGCGCTTTAAGTTGCCGCCTAGCCCAGTACGCTATCTGAAATAGGAGCTACGTAAGTTGAACAAATGTCACAGAATTACGCTGAATTCTTATATTAACCGTAATATAAAATGATCTAATCGGGTCTCCGTTTGCCTTATCCTAGAAGTTTAATAGTGCATTTTACTCGCCATTTCATGCGCTTTGAGATGCCGCTTAGCCCAGTACACTATCTGAAATAGGAGCGACGTAAATTGAAAAAATGTGATAGAATTTCCCTGAAATGTTATAGTAAACAAAATATAAAATGATCTATTCGTAACTCTGATTGCCCTATCATAGAAGTTTAGAAGTGCATTTTACTCGCCCTTCCACGCGCTTTAAGTTGCCGCCTAGCCCAGTACGCTATCTGAAATAGGAGCTACGTAAGTTGAACAAATGTCACAGAATTACGCTGAATTCTTATATTAACCGTAATATAAAATGATCTAATCGGGTCTCTGTTTGCCTTATCCTAGAAGTTTAATAGTGCATTTTACTCGTCAATCCATGCGCTTTGCGATGCCGCTTAGCCCAATAAGCTATCTGAAATAGGAGCGACGTAAATTGAACAAATGTGATAGAATTTCGCTGAATTCTTATATTAACCAAAATATAAAATGATCTAATCGGGTCTCTGATTGCCCTATCATAGATGTTTAACAGTGCATTTTACTCGCCATTCCACGCGCTTTAAGTTGCCGCCTAGCCCAGCACGCTATCTGAAATAGGAGCTACGTAAGTTGAACAAATGTCACAGAATTACGCCGAATTCTTATATTAACCGTAATATAAAATGATCTAATCGGGTCTCCGTTTGCCTTATCCTAGAAGTTTAATAGTGCATTTTACTCGCCATTTCATGCGCTTTGAGATGCCGCTTAGCCCAATAGGCTATCTGATATAGGAGCGACGTAAATTGAACAAATGTGATAGAATTTCGCTGAATTCTTATATTAACCTTAATGTAAAATGATCTAAACGGGTCTTTGTTCGCCCTACCCAAGAAGTTTAATAGTGCATTTCACTCGTCATTTCATGCGCTTTGCGATGCCGCTTAGCCCAATAAGCTATCTGAAATTGGAGCGACGTATATTGAACAAATGTGATAGAATTTCGCTGAATTCTTATATTAACCAAAATATAAAATGATCTAATCGGGTCTCTGATTGCCCTATCATAGAAGTTTAAGAGTGCATTTTACTCGCCCTTTCGTGCGCTGTGAGATGCCGCTTAGCCCAATACGCTATCTGAAATAGGAGCGACGTAAATTGAACAAATGTGATAGAATTTCGCTGAATTCTTATATTAACCAAAATATAAAATGATCTAATCGGGTCTCTGATTGCCCTACCCTAGAAGTTTAATAGTGCATTTTACTCGCCATTTCATGCGCTTTGAGATGCCGCTTAGCCCAATACGCTATCTGAAATAGGAGCGACGTAAATTGAACAAATGTGATAGAATTTCGCTGGATTCTTATATTAACCAAAATATAAAATGATCTAATCGGGTCTCTGATTGCCCTATCATAGAAGTTTAAGAGTGCATTTTACTCGCCATTCCACGCGCTTTAAGTTGCCGCCTAGCCCAGTACGCTATCTGAAATAGGAGCTACGTAAGTTGAACAAATGTCACAGAATTACGCTGCATTCTTATGTTAACCGTAATATAAAATGATCTAATCAGGTCTCTGTTTGCCTTATCCTAGAAGTTTAAGAGTGCATTTTACTCGCCATTTCATGCGCTTTGAGATGCCGCTTAGCCCAATACGCTATCTGAAATAGGAGCGACGTAAATTGAACAAATGTGATAGAATTTCGCTGGATTCTTATATTAACCAAAATATAAAATGATCTAATCGGGTCTCTGATTGCCCTACCCTAGAAGTTTAATAGTGCATTTTACTCGCCATTTCATGCGCTTTGAGATGCCGCTTAGCCCAATACGCTATCTGAAATAGGAGCGACGTAAATTGAACAAATGTGATAGAATTTCGCTGAATCCTTATATTAACCAAAATATAAAATGATCTGATCGGGTCTCTGATTGCCCTATCATAGAAGTTTAACAGTGCATTTTACTCGCCATTCCACGCGCTTTAAGTTGCCGCCTAGCCCAGCACGCTATCTGAAATAGGAGCTACGTAAGTTGAACAAATGTCACAGAATTACGCTGAATTCTTATATTAACCGTAATATAAAATGATCTAATCGGGTCTCTGTTTGCCTTATCCTAGAAGTTTAATAGTGCGTTTTACTCGCCATTTCATGCGCTTTGAGATGCCGCTTAGCCCAGTACACTATCTGAAATAGGAGCGACGTAAATTGAAAAAATGTGATAGAATTTCCCTGAAATGTTATAGTAAACAAAATATAAAATGATCTATTCGTAACTCTGATTGCCCTATCATAGAAGTTTAGAAGTGCATTTTACTCGCCCTTCCACGCGCTTTAAGATGCCGCCTAGCCCAGTACGCTATCTGAAATAGGTGCGACGTTAGTTGAACAAATGTGATAGAATTACGCTGAATTCTTATATTAACCGTAATATAAAATGATCTATTCGGGTGTCTGTTCGCCCTACCCTAGAAGTTTAATCGTGCATTTCACTCGCCATTCCATGCGCTTTGAGATGCCGCTTAGCCCAATACGCTATCTGAAATAGGAGCGACGTAAATTGAACAAATGTGATAGAATTTCGCTGAATTCTTATATTAACCAAAATATGAGATGATCTTATCGGGTCTCTGATTGCCCTACCCTAGAAGTTTAATAGTGCATTTTACTCGCCCTTTCGTGCGCTGTGAGATGCCGCTTAGCCCAATACGCTATCTGAAATAGCAGCGACGTAAATTGAACAAATGTGATAGAATTTCGCTGGATTCTTATATTAACCAAAATATAAAATGATCTAATCGGGTATCTGATTGCCCTACCCCAGAAGTTTAATAGTGCATTTTACTCACCATTCCACGCGCTTTAAGTTGCCGCCTAGCCCAGTACGCTATCTGAAATAGGAGCTACGTAAGTTGAACAAATGTCACAGAATTACGCTGAATTCTTATGTTAACCGTAATATAAAATGATCTAATCGGGTCTCCGTTTGCCTTATCCTAGAAGTTTAATAGTGCATTTTACTCGCCATTTCATGTGCTTTGAGATGCCGCTTAGCCCAATACGCTATCTGAAATAGGAGCGACGTAAATTGAACAAATGTGATAGAATTTCGCTGAATTCTTATATTAACCAAAATATAAAATGATCTAATGTGGTCTCTGTTTGCCCTACCCTAGAAGTTTAATAGTGCATTTTACTCGCCATTTCTTGCGCTTTGAGATGCCGCTTAGCACAAGTCGCTATCTGAAATAGGAGCGATGTAAGTTGAACAAATGTGATAGAATTTCGCTGAATTCTTATATTAACCTTAATGTAAAATGATCTAATCGGGTCTTTGTTCGCCCTACCCAAGAAGTTTAATAGTGCATTTCACTCGTCATTTCATGCGCTTTGCGATGCCGCTTAGCCGAATAAGCTATCTGAAATTGGAGCGACGTATATTGAACAAATGTGATAGAATTTCGCTGAATTCTTATATTAACCAAAATATAAAATGATCTAATCGGGTCTCTGATTGCCCTATCATAGAAGTTTAAGAGTGCATTTTACTCGCCCTTTCGTGCGCTGTGAGATGCCGCTTAGCCCAATACGCTATCTGAAATAGGAGCGACGTAAATTGAACAAATGTGATAGAATTTCGCTGAATTCTTATATTAACCAAAATATAAAATGATCTAATCGGGTCTCTGATTGCCCTACCCTAGAAGTTTAATAGTGCATTTTACTCGCCATTTCATGCGCTTTGAGATGCCGCTTAGCCCAATACGCCATCTGAAATAGGAGCGACGTAAATTGAACAAATGTGATAGAATTACGCTGAATTCTTATATTAACCGTAATATAAAATGATCTATTCGGGTGTCTGTTCGCTCTACCCTAGAAGTTTAATAGTGCATTTCACTCGCCATTCCATGCGCTTTGAGATGCCGCTTAGCCCAATACGCTATCTGAAATAGGAGCGACGTTAATTGAACAAATGTGATAGAATTTCGCTGAATTCTTATATTATCCAAAATATGAAATGATCTTATCGGGTCTCTGATTGCCCTACCCTAGAAGTTTAATAGTGCATTTTACTCGCCCTTTCGTGCGCTGTGAGATGCCGCTTAGCCCAATACGCTATCTGAAATAGGAGCGACGTAAATTGAACAAATGTGATAGAATTTCGCTGGATTCTTATATTAACCAAAATATAAAATGATCTAATCGGGTCTCTGATTGCCCTACCCTAGAAGTTTAATAGTGCATTTTACTCACCATTCCACGCGCTTTAAGTTGCCGCCTAGCCCAGTACGCTACCTGAAATAGGAGCGACGTAAATTGAACAAATGTGATAGAATTTCGCTGAATTCTTATATTAACCAAAATATGAAATGATCTTATCGGGTCTCTGATTGCCCTACCCTAGAAGTTTAATAGTGCATTTTACTCGCCCTTTCGTGCGCCGTGAGATGCCGCTTAGCCCAATACGCTATCTGAAATAGGAGCGACGTAAATTGAACAAATGTGATAGAATTTCGCTGGATTCTTATATTAACCAAAATATAAAATGATCTAATCGGGTCTCTGATTGCCCTATCGTAGAAGTTTAATAGTGCATTTTACTCGGCATTCCACGCGCTTTAAGTTGCCGCCTAGCCCAGTACGCTATCTGAAATAGGAGCTACGTCAGTTGAACAAATGTCACAGAATTACGCTGCATTCTTATGTTAACCGTAATATAAAATGATCTAATCGGGTCTCTGTTTGCCTTATCCTAGAAGTTTAAGAGTGCATTTTACTCGCCATTTCATGCGCTTTGAGATGCCGCTTAGCCCAATACGCTATCTGAAATAGGAGCGACGTAAATTAAACAAATGTGATAGAACTTCGCTGAATTCTTATATTAACCATAATATAAAATGATGTAATCGGGTCTCTGATTGCCCTACCCTAGAAGTTTAATAGTGCATTTTACTCACCATTCCACGCGCTTTAAGTTGCCGCCTAGCCCAGTACGCTATCTGAAATAGGAGCTACGTAAGTTGAACAAATGTCACAGAATTACGCTGAATTCTTATATTAACCGTAATATAAAATGATCTAATCGGTTCTCCGTTTGCCTTATCCTAGAAGTTTAATAGTGCATTTTACTCGCCATTTCATGCGCTTTGAGATGCCGCTTAGCCCAATACGCTATCTGAAATAGGAGCGACGTAAATTGAACAAATGTGATAGAATTTCGCTGAATTCTTATATTAACCAAAATATAAAATGATCTAATGGGGTCTCTGTTTGCCCTACCCTAGAAGTTTAATAGTGCATTTTACTCGCCATTTCTTGCGCTTTGAGATGCCACTTAGCACAAGTCGCTATCTGAAATAGGAGCGATGTAAATTGAACAAATGTGATAGAATTTCGCTGAATTCTTATATTAACCAAAATATAAAATGATCTAATCGGGTCTCCGATTGCCCTACCCTAGAAGTTTAATAGTGCATTTTACTCGACATTTCATGCGCTTTGAGATGCCGCTTAGCCCAATACGCTATCTGAAATTGGAGCGACGTAAATTGAACGAATGTGATAGAATTTCGCTGAATTCTTATATTAACCAACATATAAAATGATCTAATCGGGTCTCTGATTGCCCTACCCTAGAAGTTTAATAGTGCATTTTACTCGCCATTTCATGCGCTTTGAGATGCCGCTTAGACCAATACGCTATCTGAAATAGGAGCGACGTAAATTAAACAAATCTGATAGAACTTCGCTGAATTCTTATATTAACCATAATATAAAATGATCTAATCGGGTCTCTGATTGCCCTACCCTAGAAGTTTAATAGTGCATTTTACTCACCATTCCACGCGCTTTAAGTTGCCGCCTAGCCCAGTACGCTATCTGAAATAGGAGCTACGTAAGTTGAACAAATGTCACAGAATTACGCTGAATTCTTATATTAACCAAAATATAAAATGATCTAATCGGGTCTCCGATTGCCCTACCCTAGAAGTTTAGTAGTGCATTTTACTCACCATTCCACGCGCTTTAAGTTGCCGCCTAGCCCAGTACGCTATCTGAAATAGGAGCGATGTAAATTGAACAAATGTGATAGAATTTCGATTAATTCATTTATTAACCAAAATATATATTGATCTAATCGGATCTCTGATTGCCCTATCATAGAAGATTAATAGTGCATTTTACTCGCCATTCCACGCGCTTTAAGATGCCGCCCAGCCCAGTATGCTATCTGAAATAGGAACGACGTAAATTGAACAAATGTGATAGAAGTTCCCTGAATACTTATATTAACCTTAATGTAAAATGATCTAATCGGGTCTCTGTTCGCCCTGCCCTAGAAGTTTAATAGTGCATTTTACTCGCCATATCATGTGCTTTGAAATGCCGCTTAGCCCAATACGCTATCTGAAATAGGAGCGACGTAAATTGAACAAATGTGATAGAATTTCGCTGAATTCTTATATTAACCAAAATATGAAATGATCTTATCGGGTCTCTGATTGCCCTACCCTAGAAGTTTAATAGTGCATTTTACTCGCCCTTCCGTGCGCTGTGAGATGCCGCTTAGCCCAATACGCTATCTGAAATAGGAGCGACGTAAATTGAACAAATGTGATAGAATTTCGCTGAATCCTTAAATTAACCATAATATGAAATGACCTAATGGGGTCTCTGTTTGCCCTACCCTAGAAGTTTAATAGTGCATTTTACTCGCCATTTCTTGCGCTTTGTGATGCCGCTTAGCACAAGTCGCTATCTGAAATAGGAGCGATGTAAATTGAACAAATGTGATAGAATTTCGCTGACTTCTTATATTAACCAAAATATAAAATGATCTAATCGGGTCTCTGATTGCCCTATCATAGAAGTTTAACAGTGCATTTTACTCGCCATTCCACGCGCTTTAAGTTGCCGCCTAGCCCAGCACGCTATCTGAAATAGGAGCTACGTAAGTTGAACAAATGTCACAGATTTACGCTGAATTCTTATATTAACCGTAATATAAAATGATCTAATCGGGTCTCCGTTTGCCTTATCCTAGAAGTTTAATAGTGCATTTTACTCGCCATTTCATGCGCTTTGAGATGCCGCTTAGCCCAATACGCTATCTGAAATAGAAGCGACGTAAATTGAACAAATGTGATAGAATTTCGCTGAATTCTTATATTAACCAAAATATAAAATGATCTAATGGGGTCTCTGTTTGCCCTACCCTAGAAGTTTAATAGTGCATTTTACTCGCCATTTCTTGCGCTTTGAGATGCCACTTAGCACAAGTCGCTATCTGAAATAGGAGCGATGTAAATTGAACAAATGTGATAGAATTTCGCTGAATTCTTATATTAACCTTAATGTAAAATGATCTAATCGGGTCTTTGTTCGCCCTACCCAAGAAGTTTAATAGTGCATTTCACTCGTCATTTCATGCGCTTTGCGATGCCGCTTAGCCCAATAAGCTATCTGAAATTGGAGCAACGTATATTGAACAAATGTGATAGAATTTCGCTGAATTCTTATATTAACCAAAATATAAAATGATCTAATCGGGT
Source organism: Macropis europaea (assembly GCA_916610135.2). Classification (NCBI taxonomy): domain Eukaryota; kingdom Metazoa; phylum Arthropoda; class Insecta; order Hymenoptera; family Melittidae; genus Macropis; species Macropis europaea. The sequence goes on along the minus strand of CAKAJE020001293.1, from coordinate 163,463 downwards.
CTCTGATTGCCCTATCATAGAAGTTTAATAGTGCATTTTACTCGCCATTCCACGCGCTTTAAGATGCCGCCTAGCCCAGTACGCTATCTGAAATAGGAGCTACGTAAGTTGAACGAATGTGGCACAATTACGCTGATTTCTTATATTAACTGTAATATAAAATGATCTAATCGTGTCTCTGTTTGCCTTATCCTAGAAGTTTAATAGTGCATTTTACTCGCCATTTCATGCGCTTTGAGATGCCTCTTAGCCCAATACGCTATCTGAAATAGGAGCGACGTAAATTGAACAAATGTGATAGAATTTCGCTGAATTCTTATATTAACCAAAATATAAAATGATCTAATCGGGTCTCTGTTTGCCCTACCCTAGAAGTTTAATAGTGCATTTTACGAGCCATTTCTTGCGCTTTGAGATGCAGCTTAGCCCAATACGCTATCCGAAATAGGAGCGACGTGAATTGAACAAATGTGATAGAATTTCGCTGAATTCTTATATTAACCAAAATATGAAATGATCTTATCGGGTCTCTGATTGCCCTACCCTAGAAGTTTAATAGTGCATTTTACTCGCCCTTTCGTGCGCTGTGAGATGCCGCTTAGCCCAATACGCTATCTGAAATAGGAGCGACGTAAATTGAACAAATGTGATAGAATTTCGCTGGATTCTTATATTAACCAAAATATAAAATGATCTAATCGGGTCTCTGATTGCCCTATCGTAGAAGTTTAATAGTGCATTTTACTCGGCATTCCACGCGCTTTAAGTTGCCGCCTAGCCCAGTACGCTATCTGAAATAGAAGCTACGTAAGTTGAACAAATGTCACAGAATTACGCTGCATTCTTATGTTAACCGTAATATAAAATGATCTAATCGGGTCTCTGTTTGCCTTATCCTAGAAGTTTAAGAGTGAATTTTACTCGCCATTTCATGCGCTTTGAGATGCCGCTTAGCCCAATACGCTATCTGAAATAGGAGCGTCGTAAATTAAACAAATGTGATAGAACTTCGCTGAATTCTTATATTATCCAAAATATGAAATGATCTTATCGGGTCTCTGATTGCCCTACCCTAGAAGTTTAATAGTGCATTTTACTCGCCATTTCATGCGCTTTGAGATGCCGCTTAGACCAATACGCTATCTGAAATAGGAGCGACGTAAATTAAACAAATCTGATAGAACTTCGCTGAATTCTTATATTAACCATAATATAAAATGATCTAATCGGGTCTCTGATTGCCCTACCCTAGAAGTTTAATAGTGCATTTTACTCACCATTCCACGCGCTTTAAGTTGCCGCCTAGCCCAGTACGCTGTCTGAAATAGGAGCTACGTAAGTTGAACAAATGTCACAGAATTACGATGAATTCTTATATTAACCGTAATATAAAATGATCTAATCGGGTCTCTGTTTGCCTTATCCTAGAAGTTTAATAGTGCATTTTACTCGTCAATTCATGCGCTTTGCGATGCCGCTTAGCCCAATAAGCTATCTGAAATAGGAGCGACGTAAATTGAACAAATGTGATAGAATTTCGCTGAATTCTTATATTAACCAAAATATAAAATGATCTGATCGGGTCTCTGATTGCCCTATCATAGAAGTTTAACAGTGCATTTTACTCGCCATTCCACGCGCTTTAAGTTGCCGCCTAACCCAGCACGCTATCTGAAATAGGAGTTACGTAAGTTGAACAAATGTCACAGAATTACGCTGAATTCTTATATTAACCGTAATATAAAATGATCTAATCGGGTCTCTGTTTGCCTTATCCTAGAAGTTTAATAGTGCATTTTACTCGCCATTTCATGCGCTTTGAGATGCCTCTTAGCCCAGTACACTATCTGAAATAGGAGCGACGTAAATTGAAAAAACGTGATAGAATTTCCCTGAAATGTTATAGTAAACAAAATATAAAATGATCTATTCGTAACTCTGATTGCCCTATCATAGAAGTTTAGAAGTGCATTTTACTCGCCCTTCCATGCGCTTTAAGATGCCGCCTAGCCCAGTACGCTATCTGAAATAGGAGCGACGTTAGTTGAACAAATGTGATAGAATTACGCTGAATTCTTATATTAACCGTAATATAAAATGATCTATTCGGGTGTCTGTTCGCCCTACCCTAGAAGTTTAATAGTGCATTTCACTCGCCATTCCATGCGCTTTGAGATGCCGCTTAGCCCAATACGCTATCTGAAATAGGAGCGACGTTAATTGAACAAATGTGATAGAATTTCGCTGAATTCTTATATTATCCAAAATATGAAATGATCTTATCGGGTCTCTGATTGCCCTACCCTAGAAGTTTAATAGTACATTTTACTCGCCCTTTCGTGCGCTGTGAGATGCCGCTTAGCCCAATACGCTATCTGAAATAGGAGAGACGTAAATTGAACAAATGTGATAGAATTTCGCTGGATTCTTATATTAACCAAAATATAAAATGATCTAATCGGGTCTCTGATTGCCCTATCATAGAAGTTTAATATTGCATTTTACTCGCCATTCCACGCGCTTTACGTTGCCGCCTAGCCCAGTACGCTATCTGAAATAGGAGCTACGTAAGTTGAACAAATGTCACAGAATTACGCTGAATTCTTATGTTAACCGTAATATAAAATGATCTAATCGGGTCTCTGTTTGCCTTATCCTAGAAGTTTAATAGTGCATTTTACTCGCCATTTCATGCGCTTTGAGATGCCGCTTAGCCCAATACGCTATCTGAAATAGGAGCGACGTTAATTGAACAAATGTGATAGAATTTCGCTGAATTCTTATATTATCCAAAATATGAAATGATCTTATCGGGTCTCTGATTGCCCTACCCTAGAAGTTTAATAGTGCATTTTACTCGCCCTTTCGTGCGCTGTGAGATGCCGCTTAGCCCAATACGCTATCTGAAATAGGAGCGACGTAAATTGAAAAAATGTGATAGAATTTCCCTGAAATGTTATAGTAAACAAAATATAAAATGATCTATTCGTAACTCTGATTGCCCTATCATAGAAGTTTAGAAGTGCATTTTACTCGCCCTTCCATGCGCTTTAAGATGCCGCCTAGCCCAGTACGCTATCTGAAATAGGAGCGACGTTAGTTGAACAAATGTGATAGAATTACGCTGAATTCTTATATTAACCGTAATATAAAATGATCTATTCGGGTGTCTGTTCGCCCTACCCTAGAAGTTTAATAGTGCATTTCACTCGCCATTCCATGCGCTTTGAGATGCCGCTTAGCCCAATACGCTATCTGAAATAGGAGCGACGTTAATTGAACAAATGTGATAGAATTTCGCTGAATTCTTATATTATCCAAAATATGAAATGATCTTATCGGGTCTCTGATTGCCCTACCCTAGAAGTTTAATAGTACATTTTACTCGCCCTTTCGTGCGCTGTGAGATGCCGCTTAGCCCAATACGCTATCTGAAATAGGAGAGACGTAAATTGAACAAATGTGATAGAATTTCGCTGGATTCTTATATTAACCAAAATATAAAATGATCTAATCGGGTCTCTGATTGCCCTATCATAGAAGTTTAATATTGCATTTTACTCGCCATTCCACGCGCTTTAAGTTGCCGCCTAGCCCAGTACGCTATCTGAAATAGGAGCTACGTAAGTTGAACAAATGTCACAGAATTACGCTGAATTCTTATGTTAACCGTAATATAAAATGATCTAATCGGGTCTCTGTTTGCCTTATCCTAGAAGTTTAATAGTGCATTTTACTCGCCATTTCATGCGCTTTGAGATGCCGCTTAGCCCAATACGCTATCTGAAATAGGAGCGACGTTAATTGAACAAATGTGATAGAATTTCGCTGAATTCTTATATTATCCAAAATATGAAATGATCTTATCGGGTCTCTGATTGCCCTACCCTAGAAGTTTAATAGTGCATTTTACTCGCCCTTTCGTGCGCTGTGAGATGCCGCTTAGCCCAATACGCTATCTGAAATAGGAGCGACGTAAATTGAACAAATGTGATAGAATTTCGCTGGATTCTTATATTAACCAAAATATAAAATGATCTAATCGGGTCTCTGATTGCCCTACCCTAGAAGTTTAATAGTGCATTTTACTCACCATTCCACGCGCTTTAAGTTGCCGCCTAGCCCAGTACGCTACCTGAAATAGGAGCGACGTAAATTGAACAAATGTGATAGAATTTCGCTGAATTCTTATATTAACCAAAATATGAAATGATCTTATCGGGTCTCTGATTGCCCTACCCTAGAAGTTTAATAGTGCATTTTACTCGCCCTTTCGTGCGCCGTGAGATGCCGCTTAGCCCAATACGCTATCTGAAATAGGAGCGACGTAAATTGAACAAATGTGATAGAATTTCGCTGGATTCTTATATTAACCAAAATATAAAATGATCTAATCGGGTCTCTGATTGCCCTATCGTAGAAGTTTAATAGTGCATTTTACTCGGCATTCCACGCGCTTTAAGTTGCCGCCTAGCCCAGTACGCTATCTGAAATAGGAGCTACGTCAGTTGAACAAATGTCACAGAATTACGCTGCATTCTTATGTTAACCGTAATATAAAATGATCTAATCGGGTCTCTGTTTGCCTTATCCTAGAAGTTTAAGAGTGCATTTTACTCGCCATTTCATGCGCTTTGAGATGCCGCTTAGCCCAATACGCTATCTGAAATAGAAGCGACGTAAATTGAACAAATGTGATAGAATTTCGCTGAATTCTTATATTAACCAAAATATAAAATGATCTAATGGGGTCTCTGTTTGCCCTACCCTAGAAGTTTAATAGTGCATTTTACTCGCCATTTCTTGCGCTTTGAGATGCCACTTAGCACAAGTCGCTATCTGAAATAGGAGCGATGTAAATTGAACAAATGTGATAGAATTTCGCTGAATTCTTATATTAACCTTAATGTAAAATGATCTAATCGGGTCTTTGTTCGCCCTACCCAAGAAGTTTAATAGTGCATTTCACTCGTCATTTCATGCGCTTTGCGATGCCGCTTAGCCCAATAAGCTATCTGAAATTGGAGCAACGTATATTGAACAAATGTGATAGAATTTCGCTGAATTCTTATATTAACCAAAATATAAAATGATCTAATCGGGTCTCTGATTGCCCTATCATAGAAGTTTAATAGTGCATTTTACTCGCCATTCCACGCGCTTTAAGATGCCGCCTAGCCCAGTACGCTATCTGAAATAGGAGCTACGTAAGTTGAACGAATGTGGCACAATTACGCTGATTTCTTATATTAACTGTAATATAAAATGATCTAATCGGGTCTCTGTTTGCCTTATCCTAGAAGTTTAATAGTGCATTTTACTCGCCATTTCATGCGCTTTGAGATGCCTCTTAGCCCAATACGCTATCTGAAATAGGAGCGACGTAAATTGAACAAATGTGATAGAATTTCGCTGAATTCTTATATTAACCAAAATATAAAATGATCTAATCGGGTCTCTGTTCGCCCTACCCTAGAAGTTTAATAGTGCATTTTACGAGCCATTTCTTGCGCTTTGAGATGCAGCTTAGCCCAATACGCTATCCGAAATAGGAGCGACGTGAATTGAACAAATGTGATAGAATTTCGCTGAATTCTTATATTAACCAAAATATGAAATGATCTTATCGGGTCTCTGATTGCCCTACCCTAGAAGTTTAATAGTGCATTTTACTCGCCCTTTCGTGCGCTGTGAGATGCCGCTTAGCCCAATACGCTATCTGAAATAGGAGCGACGTAAATTGAACAAATGTGATAGAATTTCGCTGGATTCTTATATTAACCAAAATATAAAATGATCTAATCGGGTCTCTGATTGCCCTATCGTAGAAGTTTAATAGTGCATTTTACTCGGCATTCCACGCGCTTTAAGTTGCCGCCTAGCCCAGTACGCTATCTGAAATAGAAGCTACGTAAGTTGAACAAATGTCACAGAATTACGCTGCATTCTTATGTTAACCGTAATATAAAATGATCTAATCGGGTCTCTGTTTGCCTTATCCTAGAAGTTTAAGAGTGAATTTTACTCGCCATTTCATGCGCTTTGAGATGCCGCTTAGCCCAATACGCTATCTGAAATAGGAGCGTCGTAAATTAAACAAATGTGATAGAACTTCGCTGAATTCTTATATTATCCAAAATATGAAATGATCTTATCGGGTCTCTGATTGCCCTACCCTAGAAGTTTAATAGTGCATTTTACTCGCCATTTCATGCGCTTTGAGATGCCGCTTAGACCAATACGCTATCTGAAATAGGAGCGACGTAAATTAAACAAATGTGATAGAACTTCGCTGAATTCTTATATTAACCATAATATAAAATGATCTAATCGGGTCTCTGATTGCCCTACCCTAGAAGTTTAATAGTGCATTTTACTCACCATTCCACGCGCTTTAAGTTGCCGCCTAGCCCAGTACGCTATCTGAAATAGGAGCTACGTAAGTTGAACAAATGTCACAGAATTACGATGAATTCTTATATTAACCGTAATATAAAATGATCTAATCGGGTCTCTGTTTGCCTTATCCTAGAAGTTTAATAGTGCATTTTACTCGTCAATTCATGCGCTTTGCGATGCCGCTTAGCCCAATAAGCTATCTGAAATAGGAGCGACGTAAATTGAACAAATGTGATAGAATTTCGCTGAATTCTTATATTAACCAAAATATAAAATGATCTGATCGGGTCTCTGATTGCCCTATCATAGAAGTTTAACAGTGCATTTTACTCGCCATTCCACGCGCTTTAAGTTGCCGCCTAACCCAGCACGCTATCTGAAATAGGAGTTACGTAAGTTGAACAAATGTCACAGAATTACGCTGAATTCTTATATTAACCGTAATATAAAATGATCTAATCGGGTCTCTGTTTGCCTTATCCTAGAAGTTTAATAGTGCATTTTACTCGCCATTTCATGCGCTTTGAGATGCCTCTTAGCCCAGTACACTATCTGAAATAGGAGCGACGTAAATTGAAAAAACGTGATAGAATTTCCCTGAAATGTTATAGTAAACAAAATATAAAATGATCTATTCGTAACTCTGATTGCCCTATCATAGAAGTTTAGAAGTGCATTTTACTCGCCCTTCCATGCGCTTTAAGATGCCGCCTAGCCCAGTACGCTATCTGAAATAGGAGCGACGTTAGTTGAACAAATGTGATAGAATTACGCTGAATTCTTATATTAACCGTAATATAAAATGATCTATTCGGGTGTCTGTTCGCCCTACCCTAGAAGTTTAATAGTGCATTTCACTCGCCATTCCATGCGCTTTGAGATGCCGCTTAGCCCAATACGCTATCTGAAATAGGAGCGACGTTAATTGAACAAATGTGATAGAATTTCGCTGAATTCTTATATTATCCAAAATATGAAATGATCTTATCGGGTCTCTGATTGCCCTACCCTAGAAGTTTAATAGTGCATTTTACTCGCCCTTTCGTGCGCTGTGAGATGCCGCTTAGCCCAATACGCTATCTGAAATAGGAGCGACGTAAATTGAACAAATGTGATAGAATTTCGCTGGATTCTTATATTAACCAAAATATAAAATGATCTAATCGGGTCTCTGATTGCCCTACCCTAGAAGTTTAATAGTGCATTTTACTCACCATTCCACGCGCTTTAAGTTGCCGCCTAGCCCAGTACGCTACCTGAAATAGGAGCGACGTAAATTGAACAAATGTGATAGAATTTCGCTGAATTCTTATATTAACCAAAATATGAAATGATCTTATCGGGTCTCTGATTGCCCTACCCTAGAAGTTTAATAGTGCATTTTACTCGCCCTTTCGTGCGCCGTGAGATGCCGCTTAGCCCAATACGCTATCTGAAATAGGAGCGACGTAAATTGAACAAATGTGATAGAATTTCGCTGGATTCTTATATTAACCAAAATATAAAATGATCTAATCGGGTCTCTGATTGCCCTATCGTAGAAGTTTAATAGTGCATTTTACTCGGCATTCCACGCGCTTTAAGTTGCCGCCTAGCCCAGTACGCTATCTGAAATAGGAGCTACGTCAGTTGAACAAATGTCACAGAATTACGCTGCATTCTTATGTTAACCGTAATATAAAATGATCTAATCGGGTCTCTGTTTGCCTTATCCTAGAAGTTTAAGAGTGCATTTTACTCGCCATTTCATGCGCTTTGAGATGCCGCTTAGCCCAATACGCTATCTGAAATAGGAGCGACGTAAATTAAACAAATGTGATAGAACTTCGCTGAATTCTTATATTAACCATAATATAAAATGATCTAATCGGGTCTCTGATTGCCCTACCCTAGAAGTTTAATAGTGCATTTTACTCACCATTCCACGCGCTTTAAGTTGCCGCCTAGCCCAGTACGCTATCTGAAATAGGAGCTACGTAAGTTGAACAAATGTCACAGAATTACGCTGAATTCTTATATTAACCGTAATATAAAATGATCTAATCGGGTCTCCGTTTGCCTTATCCTAGAAGTTTAATAGTGCATTTTACTCGCCATTTCATGCGCTTTGAGATGCCGCTTAGCCCAATACGCTATCTGAAATAGGAGCGACGTAAATTGAACAAATGTGATAGAATTTCGCTGAATTCTTATATTAACCAAAATATAAAATGATCTAATGGGGTCTCTGTTTGCCCTACCCTAGAAGTTTAATAGTGCATTTTACTCGCCATTTCTTGCGCTTTGAGATGCCACTTAGCACAAGTCGCTATCTGAAATAGGAGCGACGTAAATTGAACAAATGTGATAGAATTTCGCTGAATCCTTAAATTAACCATAATATGAAATGACCTAATGGGGTCTCTGTTTGCCCTACCCTAGAAGTTTAATAGTGCATTTTACTCGCCATTTCTTGCGCTTTGTGATGCCGCTTAGCACAAGTCGCTATCTGAAATAGGAGCGATGTAAATTGAACAAATGTGATAGAATTTCGCTGACTTCTTATATTAACCAAAATATAAAATGATCTAATCGGGTCTCTGATTGCCCTATCATAGAAGTTTAACAGTGCATTTTACTCGCCATTCCACGCGCTTTAAGTTGCCGCCTAGCCCAGCACGCTATCTGAAATAGGAGCTACGTAAGTTGAACAAATGTCACAGATTTACGCTGAATTCTTATATTAACCGTAATATAAAATGATCTAATCGGGTCTCCGTTTGCCTTATCCTAGAAGTTTAATAGTGCATTTTACTCGCCATTTCATGCGCTTTGAGATGCCGCTTAGCCCAATACGCTATCTGAAATAGAAGCGACGTAAATTGAACAAATGTGATAGAATTTCGCTGAATTCTTATATTAACCAAAATATAAAATGATCTAATGGGGTCTCTGTTTGCCCTACCCTAGAAGTTTAATAGTGCATTTTACTCGCCATTTCTTGCGCTTTGAGATGCCACTTAGCACAAGTCGCTATCTGAAATAGGAGCGATGTAAATTGAACAAATGTGATAGAATTTCGCTGAATTCTTATATTAACCTTAATGTAAAATGATCTAATCGGGTCTTTGTTCGCCCTACCCAAGAAGTTTAATAGTGCATTTCACTCGTCATTTCATGCGCTTTGCGATGCCGCTTAGCCCAATAAGCTATCTGAAATTGGAGCAACGTATATTGAACAAATGTGATAGAATTTCGCTGAATTCTTATATTAACCAAAATATAAAATGATCTAATCGGGTCTCTGATTGCCCTATCATAGAAGTTTAATAGTGCATTTTACTCGCCATTCCACGCGCTTTAAGATGCCGCCTAGCCCAGTACGCTATCTGAAATCGGAGCTACGTAAGTTGAACGAATGTGGCACAATTACGCTGATTTCTTATATTAACCGTAATATAAAATGATCTAATCGGGTCTCTGTTTGCCTTATCCTAGAAGTTTAATAGTGCATTTTACTCGCCATTTCATGCGCTTTGAGATGCCTCTTAGCCCAATACGCTATCTGAAATAGGAGCGACGTAAATTGAACAAATGTGATAGAATTTCGCTGAATTCTTATATTAACCAAAATATAAAATGATCTAATCCGGTCTCTGTTTGCCCTAACCTAGAAGTTTAATAGTGCATTTTACGAGCCATTTCTTACGCTTTGAGATGCAGCTTAGCCCAATACGCTATCTGAAATAGGAGCGACGTAAATTGAACAAATGTGATAGAATTTCGCTGAATTCTTATATTAACCAAAATATGAAATGATCTTATCGGGTCTCTGATTGCCCTACCCTAGAAGTTTAATAGTACATTTTACTCGCCCTTTCGTGCGCTGTGAGATGCCGCTTAGCCCAATACGCTATCTGAAATAGGAGCGACGTAAATTGAACAAATGTGATAGAATTTCGCTGGATTCTTATATTAACCAAAATATAAAATGATCTAATCGGGTCTCTGATTGCCCTATCATAGAAGTTTAATAGTGTATTTTACTCGCCATTCCACGCGCTTTAAGTTGCCGCCTAGCCCAGTACGCTATCTGAAATAGGAGCTACGTAAGTTGAACAAATGTCACAGAATTACGCTGCATTCTTATGTTAACCGTAATATAAAATGATCTAATCGGGTCTCTGTTTGCCTTATCCTAGAAGTTTAAGAGTGCATTTTACTCGCCATTTCATGCGCTTTGAGATGCCGCTTAGCCCAATACGCTATCTGAAATAGGAGCGACGTAAATTAAACAAATGTGATAGAACTTCGCTGGATTCTTATATTAACCAAAATATAAAATGATCTAATCGGGTCTCTGATTGCCCTATCATAGAAGTTTAACAGTGCATTTTACTCGCCATTCCACGCGCTTTAAGTTGCCGCCTAGCCCAGCACGCTATCTGAAATAGGAGCTGCGTAAGTTGAACAAATGTCACAGAATTACGCTGAATTCTTATATTAACCATAATATAAAATGATCTAATCGGGTCTCTGATTGCCCTACCCTAGAAGTTTAATAGTGCATTTTACTCACCATTCCACGCGCTTTAAGTTGCCGCCTAGCCCAATACGCTATCTGAAATAGGAGCGACGTAAATTGAACAAATGTGATAGAATTTCGCTGAATTCTTATATTAACCAAAATATAAAATGATCTAATGGGGTCTCCGTTTGCCCTACCCTAGAAGTTTAATAGTGCATTTTACTCGCCATTTCTTGCGCTTTGAGATGCCACTTAGCACAAGTCGCTATCTGCAATAGGAGCGATGTAAATTGAACAAATGTGATAGAATTTCGCTGAATTCTTATATTAACCTTAATGTAAAATGATCTAATCGGGTCTTTGTTCGCCCTACCCAAGAAGTTTAATAGTGCATTTCACTCGTCATTTCATGCGCTTTGCGATGCCGCTTAGCCCAATAAGCTATCTGAAATTGGAGCGACGTATATTGAACAAATGTGATAGAATTTCGCTGAATTCTTATATTAACCAAAATATAAAATGATCTAATCGGGTCTCTGATTGCCCTATCATGGAAGTTTAATAGTGCATTTTACTGGCCATTCCACGCGCTTTTAGATGCCGCCTAGCCCAGTACGCTATCTGAAATAGGAGCTACGTAAGTTGAACGAATGTGGCACAATTACGCTGATTTCTTATATTAACCGTAATATAAAATGATCTAATCGGGTCTCTGTTTGCCTTATCCTAGAAGTTTAATAGTGCATTTTACTCGCCATTTCATGCGCTTTGAGATGCCTCTTAGCCCAATACGCTATCTGAAATAGAAGCGACGTAAATTGAACAAATGTGATAGAATTTCGCTGAATTCTTATATTAACCAAAATATAAAATGATCTAATCCGGTCTCTGTTTGCCCTACCCTAGAAGTTTAATAGTGCATTTTACGAGCCATTTCTTGCGCTTTGAGATGCAGCTTAGCCCAATACGCTATCTGAAATAGGAGCGACGTAAATTGAACAAATGTGATAGAATTTCGCTGAATTCTTATATTAACCAAAATATGAATTGATCTTATCGGGCCCTGATTGCCCTACCCTAGAAGTTTAATAGTGCATTTTACTCGCCCTTTCGTGCGCTGTGAGATGCCGCTTAGCCCAATACGCTATCTGAAATAGGAGCGACGTAAATTGAACAAATGTGATAGAATTTCGCTGGATTCTTATATTAACCAAAATATAAAATTATCTAATCGGGTCTCTGATTGCCCTATCGTAGAAGTTTAATAGTGCATTTTACTCGCCATTCCACGCGCTTTAAGTTGCCGCCTAGCCCAGTACGCTATCTGAAATAGGAGCTACGTAAGTTGAACAAATGTCACAGAATTACGCTGCATTCTTATGTTAACCGTAATATAAAATGATCTAATCGGGTCTCTGTTTGCCTTATCCTAGAAGTTTAATAGTGCATTTTACTCGTCAATCCATGCGCTTTGCGATGCCGCTTAGCCCAATAAGCTATCTGAAATAGGAGCGACGTAAATTGAACAAATGTGATAGAATTTCGCTGAATTCTTGTATTAACCAAAATATAAAATGCTCTAATCGGGTCTCTGATTGCCCTATCATAGAAGTTTAACAGTGCATTTTACTCGCCATTCCACGCGCTTTGAGATGCCACTTAGCACAAGTCGCTATCTGAAATAGGAGCGATGTAAATTGAACAAATGCGATAGAATTTCGCTGAATTCTTATATTAACCTTAATGTAAAACGATCTAATCGGGTCTATGTTCGCCCTACCCAAGAAGTTTAATAGTGCATTTCACTCGTCATTTCATGCGCTTTGCGATGCCGCTTAGCCCAATAAGCTATCTGAAATTGGAGCGACGTATATTGAACAAATGTGATAGAATTTCGCTGAATTCTTATATTAACCAAAATATAAAATGATCTAATCGGGTCTCTGATTGCCCTATCATAGAAGTTTAATAGTGCATTTTACTCGCCATTCCACGCGCTTTAAGATGCCGCCTAGCCCAGTACGCTATCTGAAATAGGAGCTACGTAAGTTGAACGAATGTGACAGAATTACGCTGATTTCTTATATTAACCGTAATATAAAATGATCTAATCGGGTCTCTGTTTGCCTTATCCTAGAAGTTTAATAGTGCATTTTACTCGCCATTTCATGCGCTTTGAGATGCCTCTTAGCCCAATACGCTATCTGAAATAGGAGCGACGTAAATTGAACAAATGTGATAGAATTTCGCTGAATTCTTATATTAACCAAAATATAAAATGATCTAATCCGGTCTCTGTTTGCCCTACCCTAGAAGTTTAATAGTGCATTTTACGAGCCATTTCTTGCGCTTTGAGATGCAGCTTAGCCCAATACGCTATCTGAAATAGGAGCGACGTAAATTGAACAAATGTGATAGAATTTCGCTGAATTCTTATATTAACCAAAATATAAAATGATCTAATCGGGTCTCTGATTGCCCTACCCTGGAAGTTTAATAGTGTATTTTACTCGCCATTTCATGCGCTTTGAGATGCCGCTTAGACCAATACGCTATCTGAAATAGGAGCGACGTAAATTGAACAAATGTGATAGATTTTCGCTGAATTCTTATATTAACCAAAATATGAAATGATCTTATCGGGTCTCTGATTGCCCTACCCTAGAAGTTTAATAGTGCATTTTACTCGCCATTCCACGCGCTTTAAGTTGCCGCCTAGCCCAGCACGCTATCTGAAATAGGAGCTACGTAAAGTTGAACAAATGTCACAGAATTACGCTGAATTCTTATATTAACCGTAATATAAAATGATCTAATGGGGTCTCTGTTTGCCCTACCCTAGAAGTTTAATAGTGCATTTTACTCGCCATTTCATGCGCTTTGAGATGCCTCTTAGCCCATTACGCTATCTGAAATAGGAGCGACGTAAATTGAAAAAATGTGATAGACTTTTCCCTGAAATGTTATAGTAAACAAAATATAAAATGATCTATTCGTAACTCTGATTGCCCTATCATAGAAGTTTAGAAGTGCATTTTACTCGCCCTTCCACGCGCTTTAAGATGCCGCCTAGCCCAGTACGCTATCTGAAATAGGAGCGACGTTAGTTGAACGAATGTGATAGAATTACGCTGAATTCTTATATTAACCGTAATATAAAATGATCTATTCGGGTGTCTGTTCGCCCTACCCTAGAAGTTTAATAGTGCATTTCACTCGCCATTCCATGCGCTTTGAGATGCCGCTTAGCCCAATACGCTATCTGAAATAGGAGCGACGTAAATTGAACAAATGTGATAGAATTTCGCTGAATTCTTATATTAACCAAAATATGAAATGATCTTATCGGGTCTCTGATTGCCCTACCCTAGAAGTTTAATAGTGCATTTTACTCGCCCTTTCGTGCGCTTTGAGATGCCGCTTAGCCCAATACGCTATCTCAAATAGGAGCCACGTAAATTGAACAAATGTGATAGAATTTCGCTGAATTCTTATATTAACCAAAATATAAAATGATCTAATCGGGTCTCTGATTGCCCTACCCTAGAAGTTTAATAGTGCATTTTACTCGCCATTTCATGCGCTTTGAGATGCCGCTTAGCCCAATACGCTATCTGAAATAGGAGCGACGTAAATTAAACGAATGTGATAGAACTTCGCTGAATTCTTATATTAACCATAATATAAAATGATCTAATCGGGTCTCTGATTGCCCTACCCTAGAAGTTTAATAGTGCATTTTACTCACCATTCCACGCGCTTTAAGTTGCCGCCTAGCCCAGTACGCTATCTGAAATAGGAGCTACGTAAGTTGAACAGATGTCACAGAATTACGCTGAATTCTTATATTAACCGTAATATAAAATGATCTAATCGGGTCTCTGTTTGCCTTATCCTAGAAATTTAATAGTGCATTTTACTCGTCAATTCATGCGCTTTGCGATGCCGCTTAGCCCAATAAGCTATCTGAGATAGGAGCGACGTAAATTGAACAAATGTGATAGAATTTCGCTGAATTCTTATATTAACCAAAATATAAAATGATCTAATCGGGTCTCTGATTGCCCTATCATAGAAGTTTAACAGTGCATTTTACTCGCCATTCCACGCGCTTTACGTTGCCTCCTAGCCCAGCACGCTATATGAAATAGGAGCTACGTAAGTTGAACAAATGTCACAGAATTACGCTGAATTCTTATATTAACCGTAATATAAAATGATCTAATCGGGTCTCTGTTTGCCTTATCCTAGAAGTTTAATAGTGCATTTTACTCGCCATTTCATGCGCTTTGAGATGCCTCTTAGCCCAATACGCTATCTGAAATAGGAGCGACGTAAATTGAACAATGTGATAGAATTTCGCTGAATTCTTATATTAACCAAAATATAAAATGATCTAATCCGGTCTCTGTTTGCCCTACCCTAGAAGTTTAATAGTGCATTTTACGAGCCATTTCTTGCGCTTTGAGATGCAGCTTAGCCCAATACGCTATCTGAAATAGGAGCGACGTAAATTGAACAAATGTGATAGAATTTCGCTGAATTCTTATATTAACCAAAATATGAAATGATCTTATCGGGTCTCTGATTGCCCTACCCTAGAAGCTTAATAGTGCATTTTACTCGCCCTTTCGTGCGCTGTGAGATGCCGCTTAGCCCAATACGTTATCTGAAATAGGAGCGACGTAAATTTAACAAATGTGATAGAATTTCGCTGAATTCTTATATTAACCAAATATAAAATGATCTAATCGGGTCTCTGATTGCCCTATCATAGAAGTTTAATAGTGCATTTTACTCGCCATTCCACGTGCTTTAAGATGCCGCCTAGCCCAGTACGCTATCTGAAATAGGAGCTACGTAAGTTGAACGAATGTGACAGAATTACGCTGATTTCTTATATTAACCGTAATATAAAATGATCTAATCGGGTCTCTGTTTGCCTTATCCTAGAAGTTTAATAGTGCATTTTACTCGCCATTTCATGCGCTTTGAGATGCCTCTTAGCCCATTACGCTATCTGAAATAGGAGCGACGTAAATTGAACAAATGTGATAGAAATTCGCTGAATTCTTATATTAACCAAAATATAAAATGATCTAATCCGGCCTCTGTTTGCCCTACCCTAGAAGTTTAATAGTGCATTTTACGAGCCATTTCTTGCGCTTTGAGATGCAGCTTAGCCCAATACGCTATCTGAAATAGGAGCGACGTAAATTGAACAAATGTGGTAGAATTTCGTTGATTTCATATATTAACCAAAATATAAAATGATCCAACCGGGTCTCTGATTACCCTATCATAGAAGTTTAGTAGTGCATTTTACTCGCCCTTCCACGCGCTTTAAGATGCCGCTTGGCCCAATAAGCTATCTGAAATAGGAGCGACGTAAATTGAACAAATGTGATAGAATTTCGCTGAATTCTTATATTAACCAAAATACAAAATGATCTAATCGGGTCTCTGATTGCCCTATCATAGAAGTTTAACAGTGCATTTTACTCGCCATTCCACGCGCTTTAAGTTGCTGCCCAGCCCAGCACGCTATCTGAAGTAGGAGCTACGTAAGTTGAACAAATGTCACAGAATTACGCTGAATTCTTATATTAACCGTAATATAAAATGATCTAATCGGGTCTCCGTTTGCCTTATCCTAGAAGTTTAATAGTGCATTTTACTCGCCAGTTCATGCGCTTTGAGATGCCGCTTAGCCCAATACGCTATCTGAAATAGGAGCGACGTAAATTGAACAAATGTGATAGAATTTCGCTGAATTCTTAAATTAACCAAAATATAAAATGATCTAATCTGGTCTCTGATTGCCCTACCCTAGAAGTTTAATAGTGCATTTTACTCGCCATTTCTTGCGCTTTGAGATGCCACTTAGCACAAGTCGCTATCTGAAATAGGAGCGATGTAAATTGAACAAATGTGATAGAATTTCGCTGAATTCTTATATTAACCTTAATGTAAAATGATCTAATCGGGTCTTTGTTCGCCCTACCCAAGAAGTTTAATAGTGCATTTCACTCGTCATTTCATGCGCTTTGCGATGCCGCTTAGCCCAATAAGCTATCTGAAATTCGAGCGACGTATATTGAACAAATGTGATAGAATTTCGCTGAATTCTTATATTAACCAAAATATAAAATTATCTAATCGGGTCTCTGATTGCCCTATCATAGAAGTTTAATAGTGCATTTTACTCGCCATTCCACGCGCTTTAAGATGCCGCCTAGCCCAGTACGCTATCTGAAATAGGAGCTACGTAAGTTGAACGAATGTGACAGAATTACGCTGATTTCTTATATTAACCAAAATATAAAATGATCTAATCGGGTCTCTGATTGCCCTATCATAGAAGTTTAACAGTGCATTTTACTCGCCATTCCACGCGCTTTAAGTTGCCGCCTAGCCCAGCACGCTATCTGAAATAGGAGCTACGTAAGTTGAACAAATGTCACAGATTTACGCTGAATTCTTATATTAACCGTAATATAAAATGATCTAATCGGTTCTCCGTTTGCCATATCCTAGAAGTTTAATAGTGCATTTTACTCGCCATTTCATGCGCTTTGAGATGCCGCTTAGCCCAATACGCTATCTGAAATAGGAGCGACGTAAATTGAACAAATGTGATAGAATTTAGCTGAATTCTTATATTAACCAAAATATAAAATGATCTAATGGGGTCTCTGTTTGCCCTACCCTAGAAGTTTAATAGTGCATTTTACTCGCCATTTCTTGCGCTTTGAGATGCCACTTAGCACAAGTCGCTATCTGAAATAGGAGCGATGTAAACTGAACAAATGTGATAGAATTTCGCTGAATTCTTATATTAACCTTAATGTAAAATGATCTAATCGGGTCTTTGTTCGCCCTACCCAAGAAGTTTAATAGTGCATTTCACTCGTCATTTCATGCGCTTTGCGATGCCGCTTAGCCCAATAAGCTATCTGAAATTGGAGCAACGTATATTGAACAAATGTGATAGAATTTCGCTGAATTCTTATATTAACCAAAATATAAAATGATCTAATCGGGTCTCTGATTGCCCTATCATAGAAGTTTAATAGTGCATTTTACTCGCCATTCCACGCGCTTTAAGATGCCGCCTAGCCCAGTACGCTATCTGAAATCGGAGCTACGTAAGTTGAAGTTGAACGAATGTGGCACAATTACGCTGATTTCTTATATTAACCGTAATATAAAATGATCTAATCGGGTCTCTGTTTGCCTTATCCTAGAAGTTTAATAGTGCATTTTACTCGCCATTTCATGCGCTTTGAGATGCCTCTTAGCCCAATACGCTATCTGAAATAGGAGCGACGTAAATTGAACAAATGTGATAGAATTTCGCTGAATTCTTATATTAACCAAAATATAAAATGATCTAATCCGGTCTCTGTTTGCCCTACCCTAGAAGTTTAATAGTGCATTTTACGAGCCATTTCTTACGCTTTGAGATGCAGCTTAGCCCAATACGCTATCTGAAATAGGAGCGACGTAAATTGAACAAATGTGATAGAATTTCGCTGGATTCTTATATTAACCAAAATATAAAATGATCTAATCGGGTCTCTGATTGCCCTATCATAGAAGTTTAATAGTGTATTTTACTCGCCATTCCACGCGCTTTAAGTTGCCGCCTAGCCCAGTACGCTATCTGAAATAGGAGCTACGTAAGTTGAACAAATGTCACAGAATTACGCGGCATTCTTATGTTAACCGTAATATAAAATGATCTAATCGGGTCTCTGTTTGCCTTATCCTAGAAGTTTAAGAGTGCATTTTACTCGCCATTTCATGCGCTTTGAGATGTCGCTTAGCCCAATACGCTATCTGAAATAGGAGCGACGTAAATTAAACAAATGTGATAGAACTTCGCTGGATTCTTATATTAACCAAAATTAAAATGATCTAAATCGGGTCTCTGATTGCCCTATCATAGAAGTTTAACAGTGCATTTTACTCGCCATTCCACGCGCTTTAGTTGCCGCCTAGCCCAGCACGCTATCTGAAATAGGAGCTACGTAAGTTGAACAAATGTCACAGAATTACGCTGAATTCTTATATTAACCATAATATAAAATGATCTAATCGGGTCTCTGATTGCCCTACCCTAGAAGTTTAACAGTGCATTTTACTCACCATTCCACGCGCTTTAAGTTGCCGCCTAGCCCAATACGCTATCTGAAATAGGAGCGACGTAAATTGAACAAATGTGATAGAATTTCGCTGAATTCTTATATTAACCAAAATGTGAAATGATCTTATCGGGCCCTGATTGCCCTACCCTAGAAGTTTAATAGTGCATTTTACTCGCCCTTTCGTGCGCTGTGAGATGCCGCTTAGCCCAATACGCTATCTGAAATAGGAGCGACGTAAATTGAACAAATGTGATAGAATTTCGCTGGACTCTTATATTAACCAAAATATAAAATGATCTAATCGGGTCTCTGATTGCGCTATCATAGAAGTTTAACAGTGCATTTTACTCGCCCATTTCCACGCGCTTTAAGTTGCCGCCTAGCCCAGTACGCTATCTGAAATAGGAGCTACGTAAGTTGAACGAATGTCACAGAATTACGCTGAATTCTTATGTTAACCGTAATATAAAATGATCTAATCGGGTCTCTGTTTGGCCTTATCCCTAGAAGTTTAATAGTGCATTTTACTCGTCAATCCATGCGCTTTGCGATGCCGCTTAGCCCAATAAGCTATCTGAATAGGAGCGACGTAAATTGAACAAATGTGATAGAATTTCGCTGAATTCTTATATTAACCAAAATATAAAATGATCTAATCGGGTCTCTGATTGCCCTATCATAGAAGTTTAATAGTGCATTCTGGCCATTCCACGCGCTTTTAGATGCCGCCTAGCCCAGTACGCTATCTGAAATAGGAGCTACGTAAGTTGAACGAATGTGGCACAATTACGCTGATTTCTTATATTAACCGTAATATAAAATGATCTAATCGGGTCTCTGTTTGCCTTATCCTAGAAGTTTAATAGTGCATTTTACTCGCCATTTCATGCGCTTTGAGATGCCTCTTAGCCCAATACGCTATCTGAAATAGGAGCGACGTAAATTGAACAAATGTGATAGAATTTCGCTGAATTCTTATATTAACCAAAATATAAAATGATCTAATCCGGTCTCTGTTTGCCCTACCCTAGAAGTTTAATAGTGCATTTTACGAGCCATTTCTTGCGCTTTGAGATGCAGCTTAGCCCAATACGCTATCTGAAATAGGAGCGACGTAAATTGAACACATGTGATAGAATTTCTCTGAATTCTTATATTAACCAAAATGTGAAATGATCTTATCGGGCCCTGATTGCCCTACCCTAGAAGTTTAATAGCGCATTTTACTCGCCCTTTCGTGCGCTGTGAGATGCCGCTTAGCCCAATACGCTATCTGAAATAGGAGCGACGTAAATTGAACAAATGTGATAGAATTTCGCTGGATTCTTATATTAACCAAAATATAAAATGATCTAATCGGGTCTCTGATTGCCCTATCGTAGAAGTTTAATAGTGCATTTTACTCGCCATTCCACGCGCTTTAAGTTGCCGCCTAGCCCAGTACGCTATCTGAAATAGGAGCTACGTAAGTTGAACAAATGTCACAGAATTACGCTGCATTCTTATGTTAACCGTAATATAAAATGATCTAATCGGGTCTCTGTTTGCCTTATCCTAGAAGTTTAATAGTGCATTTTACTCGTCAATCCATGCGCTTTGCGATGCCGCTTAGCCCAATAAGCTATCTGAAATAGGAGCGATGTAAATTGAACAAATGTGATAGAATTTCGCTGAATTCTTGTATTAACCAAAATATAAAATGCTCTAATCGGGTCTCTGATTGCCCTATCATAGAAGTTTAACAGTGCATTTTACTCGCCATTCCACGCGCTTTGAGATGCCACTTAGCACAAGTCGCTATCTGAAATAGGAGCGATGTAAATTGAACAAATGTGATAGAATTTCGCTGAATTCTTATATTAACCTTAATGTAAAACGATCTAATCGGGTCTATGTTCGCCCTACCCAAGAAGTTTAATAGTGCATTTTACTCGCCCTTTCGTGCGCTGTGAGATGCCGCTTAGCCCAATACGCTATCTGAAATAGGAGCGACGTAAATTGAACAAATGTGATAGAATTTCGCTGGACTCTTATATTAACCAAAATATAAAATGATCTAATCGGGTCTCTGATTGCCCTATCATGGAAGTTTAATAGTGCATTTTACTGGCCATTCCACGCGCTTTTAGATGCCGCCTATCCCAGTACGCTATCTGAAATAGGAGCTACGTAAGTTGAACGAATGTGGCACAATTACGCTGATTTCTTATATTAACCGTAATATAAAATGATCTAATCGGGTCTCTGTTTGCCTTATCCTAGAAGTTTAATAGTGCATTTTACTCGCCATTTCATGCGCTTTGAGATGCCTCTTAGCCCAATACGCTATCTGAAATAGGAGCGACGTAAATTGAACAAATGTGATAGAATTTCGCTGAATTCTTATATTAACCAAAATATAAAATGATCTAATCCGGTCTCTGTTTGCCCTACCCTAGAAGTTTAATAGTGCATTTTACGAGCCATTTCTTGCGCTTTGAGATGCAGCTTAGCCCAATACGCTATCTGAAATAGGAGCGACGTAAATTGAACAAATGTGATAGAATTTCGCTGAATTCTTATATTAACCAAAATGTGAAATGATCTTATCGGGCCCTGATTGCCCTACCCTAGAAGTTTAATAGTGCATTTTACTCGCCCTTTCGTGTGCTGTGAGATGCCGCTTAGCCCAATACGCTATCTGAAATAGGAGCGACGTAAATTGAACAAATGTGATAGAATTTCGCTGGATTCTTATATTAACCAAAATATAAAATGATCTAATCGGGTCTCTGATTGCCCTATCGTAGAAGTTTAATAGTGCATTTTACTCACCATTCCACGCGCTTTAAGTTGCCGCCTAGCCCAGTACGCTATCTGAAATAGGAGCTACGTAAGTTGAACGAATGTGACAGAATTACGCTGATTTCTTATATTAACCAAAATATAAAATGATCTAATCGGGTCTCTGATTGCCCTATCATAGAAGTTCAACAGTGCATTTTACTCGCCATTCCACGCGCTTTAAGTTGCCGCCTAGCCCAGCACGCTATCTGAAATAGGAGCTACGTAAGTTGAACAAATGTCACAGATTTACGCTGAATTCTTATATTAACCGTAATATAAAATGATCTAATCGGTTCTCCGTTTGCCTTATCCTAGAAGTTTAATAGTGCATTTTACTCGCCATTTCATGCGCTTTGAGATGCCGCTTAGCCCAATACGCTATCTGAAATACGAGCGACGTAAATTGAACAAATGTGATAGAATTTAGCTGAATTCTTATATTAACCAAAATATAAAATGATCTAATGGGGTCTCTGTTTGCCCTACCCTAGAAGTTTAATAGTGCATTTTACTCGCCATTTCTTGCGCTTTGAGATGCCACTTAGCACAAGTCGCTATCTGAAATAGGAGCGATGTAAATTGAACAAATGTGATAGAATTTCGCTGAATTCTTATATTAACCTTAATGTAAAATGATCTAATCGGGTCTTTGTTCGCCCTACCCAAGAAGTTTAATAGTGCATTTCACTCGTCATTTCATGCGCTTTGCGATGCCGCTTAGCCCAATAAGCTATCTGAAATTGGAGCAACGTATATTGAACAAATGTGATAGAATTTCGCTGAATTCTTATATTAACCAAAATATAAAATGATCTAATCGGGTCTCTGATTGCCCTATCATAGAAGTTTAATAGTGCATTTTACTCGCCATTCCACGCGCTTTAAGATGCCGCCTAGCCCAGTACGCTATCTGAAATCGGAGCTACGTAAGTTGAACGAATGTGGCACAATTACGCTGATTTCTTATATTAACCGTAATATAAAATGATCTAATCGGGTCTCTGTTTGCCTTATCCTAGAAGTTTAATAGTGCATTTTACTCGCCATTTCTTGCGCTTTGAGATGCCTCTTAGCCCAATACGCTATCTGAAATAGGAGCGACGTAAATTGAACAAATGTGATAGAATTTCGCTGAATTCTTATATTAACCAAAATATAAAATGATCTAATCCGGTCTCTGTTTGCCCTACCCTAGAAGTTTAATAGTGCATTTTACGAGCCATTTCTTACGCTTTGAGATGCAGCTTAGCCCAATACGCTATCTGAAATAGGAGCGACGTAAATTGAACAAATGTGATAGAATTTCGCTGAATTCTTATATTAACCAAAATATGAAATGATCTTATCGGGTCTCTGATTGCCCTACCCTAGAAGTTTAATAGTACATTTTACTCGCCCTTTCGTGCGCTGTGAGATGCCGCTTAGCCCAATACGCTATCTGAAATAGGAGCGACGTAAATTGAACAAATGTGATAGAATTTCGCTGGATTCTTATATTAACCAAAATATAAAATGATCTAATCGGGTCTCTGATTGCCCTATCATAGAAGTTTAATAGTGCATTTTACTCGCCATTCCACGCGCTTTAAGTTGCCGCCTAGCCTAGCCCAGTACGCTATCTGAAATAGGAGCTACGTAAGTTGAACAAATGTCACAGAATTACGCTGCATTCTTATGTTAACCGTAATATAAAATGATCTAATCGGGTCTCTGTTTGCCTTATCCTAGAAGTTTAAGAGTGCATTTTACTCGCCATTTCATGCGCTTTGAGATGCCGCTTAGCCCAATACGCTATCTGAAATAGGAGCGACGTAAATTAAACAAATGTGATAGAACTTCGCTGGATTCTTATATTAACCAAAATATAAAATGATCTAATCGGGTCTCTGATTGCCCTATCATAGAAGTTTAACAGTGCATTTTACTCGCCATTCCACGCGCTTTAAGTTGCCGCCTAGCCCAGCACGCTATCTGAAATAGGAGCTACGTAAGTTGAACAAATGTCACAGAATTACGCTGAATTCTTATATTAACCATAATATAAAATGATCTAATCGGGTCTCTGATTGCCCTACCCTAGAAGTTTAATAGTGCATTTTACTCACCATTCCACGCGCTTTAAGTTGCCGCCTAGCCCAGTACGCTATCTGAAATAGGAGCTACGTAAGTTGAACGAATGTCACAGAATTACGCTGAATTCTTATGTTAACCGTATATAAAATGATCTAATCGGGTCTCTGTTTGCCTTATCCTAGAAGTTTAATAGTGCATTTTACTCGTCAATCCATGCGCTTTGCGATGCCGCTTAGCCCAATAAGCTATCTGAAATAGGAGCGACGTAAATTGAACAAATGTGATAGAATTTCGCTGAATTCTTGTATTAACCAAAATATAAAATGCTCTAATCGGGTCTCTGATTGCCCTATCATAGAAGTTTAACAGTGCATTTTACTCGCCATTCCACGCGCTTTGAGATGCCACTTAGCACAAGTCGCTATCTGAAATAGGAGCGATGTAAATTGAACAAATGTGATAGAATTTCGCTGAATTCTTATATTAACCTTAATGTAAAACGATCTAATCGGGTCTATGTTCGCCCTACCCAAGAAGTTTAATAGTGCATTTTACTCGCCCTTTCGTGCGCTGTGAGATGCCGCTTAGCCCAATACGCTATCTGAAATAGGAGCGACGTAAATTGAACAAATGTGATAGAATTTCGCTGGACTCTTATATTAACCAAAATATAAAATGATCTAATCGGGTCTCTGATTGCCCTATCATAGAAGTTTAAGAGTGCATTTTGCTCGCCATTCCACGCGCTTTAAGTTGCCGCCTAGCCCA
Source organism: Macropis europaea (assembly GCA_916610135.2). Classification (NCBI taxonomy): domain Eukaryota; kingdom Metazoa; phylum Arthropoda; class Insecta; order Hymenoptera; family Melittidae; genus Macropis; species Macropis europaea. Next base: position 138,740 of record CAKAJE020001293.1, on the reverse strand, counting down.
GTACGCTATCTGAAATAGGAGCTACGTAAGTTGAACAAATGTCACAGAATTACGCTGCATTCTTATGTTAACCGTAATATAAAATGATCTAATCAGGTCTCTGTTTGCCTTATCCTAGAAGTTTAAGAGTGCATTTTACTCGCCATTTCATGCGCTTTGAGATGCCGCTTAGCCCAATACGCTATCTGAAATTGGAGCGACGTAAATTGAACAAATGTGATAGAATTTCGCTGAATTCTTATATTAACCAAAATATAGAATGATCTAATCGGGTCTCTGATTGCCCTACCCCTAGAAGTTTAATAGTGCATTTTACTCACCATTTCTTGCGCTTTGAGATGCCGCTTAGCCCAATACGCTATCTGAAATTGGAGCGACGTAAATTGAACAAATGTGATAGAATTTCGCTGAATTCTTATATTAACCAAAATATAGAATGATCTAATCGGGTCTCTGATTGCCCCTACCCTAGAAGTTTAATAGTGCATTTTACTCACCATTTCATGCGCTTTGAGATGCCGCTTAGCCCAATACGCTATCTGAAATTGGAGCGACGTAAATTGAACAAATGTGATAGAATTTCGCTGAATTCTTATATTAACCAAAATATAAAATGATCTAATCGGGTCTCTGATTGCCCTACCCTAGAAGTTTAATAGTGTATTTTACTCGCCATTTCATGCGCTTTGAGATGCCGCTTAGACCAATACGCTATCTGAAATAGGAGCGACGTAAATTAAACAAATGTGATAGAACTTCGCTGAATTCTTATATTAACCATAATATAAAATGATCTAATCGGGTCTCTGATTGCCCTACCCTAGAAGTTTAATAGTGCATTTTACTCACCATTGCACGCGCTTTAAGTTGCCGCCTAGCCCAGTACGCTATCTGAAATAGGAGCTACGTAAGTTGAACGAATGTCACAGAATTACGCTGAATTCTTATATTAACCGTAATATAAAATGATCTAATCGGGTCTCTGTTTGCCTTATCCTAGAAGTTTAATAGTGCATTTTACTCGTCAATTCATGCGCTTTGCGATGCCGCTTAGCCCAATAAGCTATCTGAAATAGGAGCGACCGTAAATTGAAAAAATGTGATAGAATTTCCCTGAAATGTTATAGTAAACAAAATATAAAATGATATATTCGTAACTCTGATTGCCCTATCATAGAAGTTTAGAAGTGCATTTTACTCGCCCTTCCACGCGCTTTAAGATGCCGCCTAGCCCAGTACGCTATCTGAAATAGGAGCGACGTTAGTTGAACAAATGTGATAGAATTACGCTGAATTCTTATATTAACCGTAATATAAAATGATCTATTCGGGGTGTCTGTTCGCCCTACCCTAGAAGTTTAATAGTGCATTTCACTCGCCATTCCATGCGCTTTGAGATGCCGCTTAGCCCAATACGCTATCTGAAATAGGAGCGACGTAAATTGAACAAATGTGATAGAATTTCGCTGAATTCTTATATTAACCAAAATATGAAATGATCTTATCGGGTCTCTGATTGCCCTACCCTAGAAGTTTAATAGTGCATTTTACTCGCCCTTTCGTGCGCTGTGAGATGCCGCTTAGCCCAATACGCTATCTGAAATAGCAGCGACGTAAATTGAACAAATGTGATAGAATTTCGCTGGATTCTTATATTAACCAAAATATAAAATGATCTAATCGGGTCTCTGATTGCCCTATCATAGAAGTTTCATAGTGCATTTTACTCGCCATTCCACGCGCTTTAAGTTGCCGCCTAGCCCAGTACGCTATCTGAAATAGGAGCTACGTAAGTTGAACAAATGTCACAGAATTACGCTGAATTCTTATGTTAACCGTAATATAAAATGATCTAATCGGGTCTCTGTTTGTCTTATCCTAGAAGTTTAATAGTGCATTTTACTCGCCATTCCACGCGCTTTAAGATGCGCCTAGCCCAATACGCTATCTGAAATAGGAGCGACGTAAATTGAACAAATGTGATAGAATTTCGCTGAATTCTTATATTAACCAAAATATGAAATGATCTTATCGGATCTCTGATTGCCCTACCCTAGAAGTTTAATAGTGCATTTTACTCGCCCTTTCGTGCGCTGTGAGATGCCGCTTAGCCCAATACGCTATCTGAAATAGGAGCGACGTAAATTGAACATATGTGATAGAATTTCGCTGGACTCTTATATTAACCAAAATATAAAATGATCTAATCGGGTCTCTGATTGCCCTATCATAGAAGTTTAAGAGTGCATTTTGCTCGCCACTCCACGCGCTTTAAGTTGCCGCCTAGCCCAGTACGCTATCTGAAATAGGAGCTACGTAAGTTGAACAAATGTCACAGAATTACGCTGCATTCTTATGTTAACCGTAATATAAAATGATCTAATCAGGTCTCTGTTTGCCTTATCCTAGAAGTTTAAGAGTGCATTTTACTCGCCATTTCATGCGCTTTGAGATGCCGCTTAGCCCAATACGCTATCTGAAATAGGAGCGACGTAAATTGAACAAATGTGATAGAATTTCGCTGAATTCTTATATTAACCAAAATATAAAATGATCTAATCGGGTCTCTGATTGCCCTTACCCTAGAAGTTTAATAGTGCATTTTACTCGCCATTTCATGCGCTTTGAGATGCCGCTTAGCCCAATACGCTATCTGAAATTGGAGCGACGTAAATTGAACAAATGTGATAGAATTTCGCTGAATTCTTATATTAACCAAAATATAAAATGATCTAATCGGGTCTCTGATTGCCCTACCCTGGAAGTTTAATAGTGTATTTTACTCGCCATTTCATGCGCTTTGAGATGCCGCTTAGACCAATACGCTATCTGAAATAGGAGCGACGTAAATTAAACAAATGTGATAGAACTTCGCTGAATTCTTATATTAACCATAATATAAAATGATCTAATCGGGTCTCTGATTGCCCTACCCTAGAAGTTTAATAGTGCATTTTACTCACCATTCCACGCGCTTTAAGTTGCCGCCTAGCCCAGTACGCTATCTGAAATAGGAGCTACGTAAGTTGAACAAATGTCACAGAATTACGCTGAATTCTTATATTAACCGTAATATAAAATGATCTAATCGGGTCTCTGTTTGCCTTATCCTAGAAGTTTAATAGTGCATTTTACTCGTCAATTCATGCGCTTTGCGATGCCGCTTAGCCCAATAAGCTATCTGAAATAGGAGCGACGTAAATTGAACAAATGTGATAGAATTTCGCTGAATTCTTATATTAACCAAAATATAAAATGATCTGATCGGGTCTCTGATTGCCCTATCATAGAAGTTTAACAGTGCATTTTACTCGCCATTCCACGCGCTTTAAGTTGCCGCCTAGCCCAGCACGCTATCTGAAATAGGAGCTACGTAAGTTGAACAAATGTCACAGAATTACGCTGAATTCTTATATTAACCGTAATATAAAATGATCTAATCGGGTCTCTGTTTGCCTTATCCTAGAAGTTTAATAGTGCATTTTACTCGCCATTTCATGCGCTTTGAGATGCCGCTTAGCCCAGTACACTATCTGAAATAGGAGCGACGTAAATTGAAAAAATGTGATAGAATTTCCCTGAAATGTTATAGTAAACAAAATATAAAATGATCTATTCGTAACTCTGATTGCCCTATCATAGAAGTTTAGAAGTGCATTTTACTCGCCCTTCCAGGCGCTTTAAGATGCCGCCTGGCCCAGTACGCTATCTGAAATAGGAGCGACGGTAGTTGAACGAATGTGATAGAATTACGCTGAATTCTTATATTAACCGTAATATAAAATGATCTATTCGGGTGTCTGTTCGCCCTACCCTAGAAGTTTAATAGTGCATTTCACTCGCCATTCCATGCGCTTTGAGATGCCGCTTAGCCCAATACGCTATCTGAAATAGGAGCGACGTAAATTGAACAAATGTGATAGAATTTCGCTGAATTCTTATATTAACCAAAATATGAAATGATCTTATCGGGTCTCTGATTGCCCTACCCTAGAAGTTTAATAGTGGCATTTTACTCGCCCTTTCGTGCGCTTTGAGATGCCGCTTAGCCCAATACGCTATCTCAAATAGGAGCCACGTAAATTGAACAAATGTGATAGAATTTCGCTGAATTCTTATATTAACCAAAATATAAAATGATCTAATCGGGTCTCTGATTGCCCTACCCTAGAAGTTTAATAGTGCATTTTACTCGCCATTTCATGCGCTTTGAGATGCCGCTTAGCCCAATACGCTATCTGAAATAGGAGCGACGTAAATTAAACGAATGTGATAGAACTTCGCTGAATTCTTATATTAACCATAATATAAAATGATCTAATCGGGTCTCTGATTGCCCTACCCTAGAAGTTTAATAGTGCATTTTACTCACCATTCCACGCGCTTTAAGTTGCCGCCTAGCCCAGTACGCTATCTGAAATAGGAGCTACGTAAGTTGAACAGATGTCACAGAATTACGCTGAATTCTTATATTAACCGTAATATAAAATGATCTAATCGGGTCTCTGTTTGCCTTATCCTAGAAGTTTAATAGTGCATTTTACTCGCCATTTCATGCGCTTTGAGATGCCTCTTAGCCCATTACGCTATCTGAAATAGGAGCGACGTAAACTGAACAAATGTGATAGAATTTCGCTGAATTCTTATATTAACCAAAATATAAAATGATCTAATCCGGTCTCTGTTTGCCCTACCCTAGAAGTTTAATAGTGCATTTTACGAGCCATTTCTTGCGCTTTGAGATGCAGCTTAGCCCAATACGCTATCTGAAATAGGAGCGACGTAAATTGAACAAATGTGGTAGAATTTCGTTGATTTCATATATTAACCAAAATATAAAATGATCCAACCGGGCCTCTGATTACCCTATCATAGAAGTTTAGTAGTGCATTTTACTCGCCCTTCCACGCGCTTTAAGATGCCGCTTGGCCCAATAAGCTATCTGAAATAGGAGCGACGTAAATTGAACAAATGTGATAGAATTTCGCTGAATCTTATATTAACCAAAATACAAAATGATCTAATCGGGTCTCTGATTGCCCTATCATAGAAGTTTAACAGTGCATTTTACTCGCCATTCCACGCGCTTTAAGTTGCTGCCCAGCCAAGCACGCTATCTGAAATAGGAGCTACGTAAGTTGAACAAATGTCACAGAATTACGCTGCATTCTTATGTTAACCGTAATATAAAAATGATCTAATCGGGTCTCTGGTTTGCCTTATCCTAGAAGTTTAAGAGTGCATTTTACTCGCCATTTCATGCGCTTTGAGATGCCGCTTAGCCCAATACGCTATCTGAAATAGGAGCGACGTAAATTAAACAAATGTGATAGAATTTCGCTGAATTCTTGTATTAACCAAAATATAAAATGCTCTAATCGGGTCTCTGATTGCCCTATCATAGAAGTTTAACAGTGCATTTTACTCGCCATTCCACGCGCTTTGAGATGCCACTTAGCACAAGTCGCTATCTGAAATAGGAGCGATGTAAATTGAACAAATGTGATAGAATTTCGCTGAATTCTTATATTAACCTTAATGTAAAACGATCTAATCGGGTCTATGTTCGCCCTACCCAAGAAGTTTAATAGTGCATTTTACTCGCCCTTTCGTGCGCTGTGAGATGCCGCTTAGCCCAATACGCTATCTGAAATAGGAGCGACGTAAATTGAACAAATGTGATAGAATTTCGCTGGACTCTTATATTAACCAAAATATAAAATGATCTAATCGGGTCTCTGATTGCCCTATCATGGAAGTTTAATAGTGCATTTTACTGGCCATTCCACGCGCTTTTAGATGCCGCCTAGCCCAGTACGCTATCTGAAATAGGAGCTACGTAAGTTGAACGAATGTGGCACAATTACGCTGATTTCTTATATTAACCGTAATATAAAATGATCTAATCGGGTCTCTGTTTGCCTTATCCTAGAAGTTTAATAGTGCATTTTACTCGCCATTTCATGCGCTTTGAGATGCCGCTTAGCCCAATACGCTATCTGAAATTGGAGCGACGTAAATTGAACAAATGTGATAGAATTTCGCTGAATTCTTATATTAACCAAAATATAAAATGATCTAATCGGGTCTCTGATTGCCCTACCCTAGAAGTTTAATAGTGTATTTTACTCGCCATTTCATGCGCTTTGAGATGCCGCTTAGACCAATACGCTATCTGAAATAGGAGCGACGTAAATTAAACAAATGTGATAGAACTTCGCTGAATTCTTATATTAACCATAATATAAAATGATCTAATCGGGTCTCTGATTGCCCTACCCTAGAAGTTTAATAGTGCATTTTACTCACCATTCCACGCGCTTTAAGTTGCCGCCTAGCCCAGTACGCTATCTGAAATAGGAGCGACGTTAGTTGAACAAATGTGATAGAATTACGCTGAATTCTTATATTAACCGTAATATAAAATGATCTATTCGGGTGTCTGTTCGCCCTACCCTAGAAGTTTAATAGTGCATTTTACTCGCCCCTTTCGTGCGCTGTGAGATGCCGCTTAGCCCAATACGCTATCTGAAATAGGAGCGACGTAAATTGAACAAATGTGATAGAATTTCGCTGGACTCTTATATTAACCAAAATATAAAATGATCTAATCGGGTCTCTGATTGCCCTATCATGGAAGTTTAATAGTGCATTTTACTGGCCATTCCACGCGCTTTTAGATGCCGCCTAGCCCAGTACGCTATCTGAAATAGGAGCTACGTAAGTTGAACGAATGTGGCACAATTACGCTGATTTCTTATATTAACCGTAATATAAAATGATCTAATCGGGTCTCTGTTTGCCTTATCCTAGAAGTTTAATAGTGCATTTTACTCGCCATTTCATGCGCTTTGAGATGCCTCTTAGCCCAATACGCTATCTGAAATAGGAGCGACGTAAATTGAACAAATGTGATAGAATTTCGCTGAATTCTTATATTAACCAAAATATAAAATGATCTAATCGGGTCTCTGATTGCCCTATCATAGAAGTTTAATAGTGCATTTTACTCGCCATTCCACGCGCTTTAAGATGCCGCCTAGCCCAGTACGCTATCTGAAATAGGAGCTACGTAAGTTGAACGAATGTGACAGAATTACGCTGATTTCTTATATTAACCGTAATATAAAATGATCTAATCGGGTCTCTGTTTGCCTTATCCTAGAAGTTTAATAGTGCATTTTACTCGCCATTTCATGCGATTTGAGATGCCTCTTAGCCCATTACGCTATCTGAAATAGGAGCGACGTAAACTGAACAAATGTGATAGAATTTCGCTGAATTCTTATATTAACCAAAATATAAAATGATCTAATCCGGTCTCTGTTTGCCCTACCCTAGAAGTTTAACAGTGCATTTTACGAGCCATTTCTTGCGCTTTGAGATGCAGCTTAGCCCAATACGCTATCTGAAATAGGAGCGACGTAAATTGAACAAATGTGGTAGAATTTCGTTGATTTCATATATTAACCAAAATATAAAATGATCCAACCGGGTCTCTGATTACCCTATCATAGAAGTTTAGTAGTGCATTTTACTCGCCCTTCCACGCGCTTTAAGATGCCGCTTGGCCCAATAAGCTATCTGAAATAGGAGCGACGTAAATTGAACAAATGTGATAGAATTTCGCTGAATTCTTATATTAACCAAAATACAAAATGATCTAATCGGGTCTCTGATTGCCCTATCATAGAAGTTTAACAGTGCATTTTACTCGCCATTCCACGCGCTTTAAGTTGCTGCCCAGCCCAGCACGCTATCTGAAATAGGAGCTACGTAAGTTGAACAAATGTCACAGAATTACGCTGCATTCTTATGTTAACCGTAATATAAAATGATCTAATCGGGTCTCTGTTTGCCTTATCCTAGAAGTTTAAGAGTGCATTTTACTCGCCATTTCATGCGCTTTGAGATGCCGCTTAGCCCAATACGCTATCTGAAATAGGAGCGACGTAAATTAAACAAATGTGATAGAATTTCGCTGAATTCTTGTATTAACCAAAATATAAAATGCTCTAATCGGGTCTCTGATTGCCCTATCATAGAAGTTTAACAGTGCATTTTACTCGCCATTCCACGCGCTTTGAGATGCCACTTAGCACAAGTCGCTATCTGAAATAGGAGCGATGTAAATTGAACAAATGTGATAGAATTTCGCTGAATTCTTATATTAACCTTAATGTAAAACGATCTAATCGGGTCTATGTTCGCCCTACCCAAGAAGTTTAATAGTGCATTTTACTCGCCCTTTCGTGCGCTGTGAGATGCCGCTTAGCCCAATACGCTATCTGAAATAGGAGCGACGTAAATTGAACAAATGTGATAGAATTTCGCTGGACTCTTATATTAACCAAAATATAAAATGATCTAATCGGGTCTCTGATTGCCCTATCATGGAAGTTTAATAGTGCATTTTACTGGCCATTCCACGCGCTTTTAGATGCCGCCTAGCCCAGTACGCTATCTGAAATAGGAGCTACGTAAGTTGAACGAATGTGGCACAATTACGCTGATTTCTTATATTAACCGTAATATAAAATGATCTAATCGGGTCTCTGTTTGCCTTATCCTAGAAGTTTAATAGTGCATTTTACTCGTCAATTCATGCGCTTTGCGATGCCGCTTAGCCCAATAAGCTATCTGAAATAGGAGCGACGTAAATTGAAAAAATGTGATAGAATTTCCCTGAAATGTTATAGTAAACAAAATATAAAATGATATATTCGTAACTCTGATTGCCCTATCATAGAAGTTTAGAAGTGCATTTTACTCGCCCTTCCACGCGCTTTAAGATGCCGCCTAGCCCAGTACGCTATCTGAAATAGGAGCGACGTTAGTTGAACGAATGTGATAGAATTACGCTGAATTCTTATATTAACCGTAATATAAAATGATCTATTCGGGTGTCTGTTCGCCCTACCCTAGAAGTTTAATAGTGCATTTCACTCGCCATTCCATGCGCTTTGAGATGCCGCTTAGCCCAATACGCTATCTGAAATAGGAGCGACGTAAATTGAACAAATGTGATAGAATTTCGCTGAATTCTTATATTAACCAAAATATGAAATGATCTTATCGGGTCTCTGATTGCCCTACCCTAGAAGTTTAATAGTGCATTTTACTCGCCCTTTCGTGCGCTGTGAGATGCCGCTTAGCCCAATACGCTATCTGAAATAGCAGCGACGTAAATTGAACAAATGTGATAGAATTTCGCTGGATTCTTATATTAACCAAAATATAAAATGATCTAATCGGGTCTCTGATTGCCCTATCATAGAAGTTTCATAGTGCATTTTACTCGCCATTCCACGCGCTTTAAGTTGCCGCCTAGCCCAGTACGCTATCTGAAATAGGAGCTACGTAAGTTGAACAGATGTCACAGAATTACGCTGAATTCTTATATTAACCGTAATATAAAATGATCTAATCGGGTCTCTGTTTGCCTTATCCTAGAAATTTAATAGTGCATTTTACTCGTCAATTCATGCGCTTTGCGATGCCGCTTAGCCCAATAAGCTATCTGAGATAGGAGCGACGTAAATTGAACAAATGTGATAGAATTTCGCTGAATTCTTATATTAACCAAAATATAAAATGATCTAATCGGGTCTCTGATTGCCCTATCATAGAAGTTTAACAGTGCATTTTACTCGCCATTCCACGCGCTTTACGTTGCCGCCTAGCCCAGCACGCTATATGAAATAGGAGCTACGTAAGTTGAACAAATGTCACAGAATTACTCTGAATTCTTATATTAACCGTAATATATAATGATCTAATCGGGTCTCTGTTTGCCTTATCCTAGAAGTTTAATAGTGCATTTTACTCGCCATTTCATGCGCTTTGAGATGCCTCTTAGCCCAATACGGTATCTGAAATAGGAGCGACGTAAATTGAACAAATGTGATAGAATTTCGCTGAATTCTTATATTAACCAAAATATAAAATGATCTAATCCGGTCTCTGTTTGCCCTACCCTAGAAGTTTAATAGTGCATTTTACGAGCCATTTCTTGCGCTTTGAGATGCAGCTTAGCCCAATACGCTATCTGAAATAGGAGCGACGTAAATTGAACAAATGTGATAGAATTTCGCTGGATTCTTATATTAACCAAAATATAAAATGATCTAATCGGGTCTCTGATTGCCCTACCCTAGAAGTTTAATAGTGCATTTTACTCGCCATTTCATGCGCTTTGAGATGCCGCTTAGCCCAATACGTTATCTGAAATAGGAGCGACGTAAATTGAACAAATGTGATAGAATTTCGCTGAATTCTTAAATTAACCATAATATAAAATGATCTAATGGGGTCTCTGTTTGCCCTACCCTAGAAGTTTAATAGTGCATTTTACTCGCCATTTCTTGCGTTTTGAGATGCCACTTAGCACAAGTCGCTATCTGAAATAGGAGCGATGTAAATTGAACAAATGTGATAGAATTTCGCTGAATTCTTATATTAACCTTAATGTAAAATGATCTAATCGGGTCTTTGCTCGCCCTACCCAAGAAGTTTAATAGTGCATTTCACTCGTCATTTCATGCGCTTTGCGATGCCGCTTAGCCCAATAAGCTATCTGAAATTCGAGCGACGTAAATTGAACAAATGTGATAGAATTTCGCTGAATTCTTATATTAACCAAAATATAAAAATGATCTAATCGGGTCTCTGATTGCCCTACCCTGGAAGTTTAATAGTGTATTTTACTCGCCATTTCATGCGCTTTGAGATGCCGCTTAGACCAATACGCTATCTGAAATAGGAGCGACGTAAATTAAACAAATGTGATAGAACTTCGCTGAATTCTTATATTAACCATAATATAAAATGATCTAATCGGGTCTCTGATTGCCCTACCCTAGAAGTTTAATAGTGCATTTTACTCACCATTCCACGCGCTTTAAGTTGCCGCCTAGCCCAGTACGCTATCTGAAATAGGAGCTACGTAAGTTGAACAAATGTCACAGAATTACGCTGAATTCTTATATTAACCGTAATATAAAATGATCTAATCGGGTCTCTGTTTGCCTTATCCTAGAAGTTTAATAGTGCATTTTACTCGTCAATTCATGCGCTTTGCGATGCCGCTTAGCCCAATAAGCTATCTGAAATAGGAGCGACGTAAATTGAACAAATGTGATAGAATTTCGCTGAATTCTTATATTAACCAAAATATAAAATGATCTGATCGGGTCTCTGATTGCCCTATCATAGAAGTTTAACAGTGCATTTTACTCGCCATTCCACGCGCTTTAAGTTGCCGCCTAGCCCAGCACGCTATCTGAAATAGGAGCTACGTAAGTTGAACAAATGTCACAGAATTACGCTGAATTCTTATATTAACCGTAATATAAAATGATCTAATCGGGTCTCTGTTTGCCTTATCCTAGAAGTTTAGTAGTGCATTTTACTCGCCCTTCCACGCGCTTTAAGATGCCGCTTGGCCCAATAAGCTATCTGAAATAGGAGCGACGTAAATTGAACAAATGTGATAGAATTTCGCTGAATTCTTATATTAACCAAAATACAAAATGATCTAATCGGGTCTCTGATTGCCCTATCATAGAAGTTTAACAGTGCATTTTACTCGCCATTCCACGCGCTTTAAGTTGCTGCCCAGCCCAGCACGCTATCTGAAATAGGAGCTACGTAAGTTGAACAAATGTCACAGAATTACGCTGCATTCTTATGTTAACCGTAATATAAAATGATCTAATCGGGTCTCTGTTTGCCTTATCCTAGAAGTTTAAGAGTGCATTTTACTCGCCATTTCATGCGCTTTGAGATGCCGCTTAGCCCAATACGCTATCTGAAATAGGAGCGACGTAAATTAAACAAATGTGATAGAATTTCGCTGAATTCTTGTATTAACCAAAATATAAAATGCTCTAATCGGGTCTCTGATTGCCCTATCATAGAAGTTTAACAGTGCATTTTACTCGCCATTCCACGCGCTTTGAGATGCCACTTAGCACAAGTCGCTATCTGAAATAGGAGCGATGTAAATTGAACAAATGTGATAGAATTTCGCTGAATTCTTATATTAACCTTAATGTAAAACGATCTAATCGGGTCTATGTTCGCCCTACCCAAGAAGTTTAATAGTGCATTTTACTCGCCCTTTCGTGCGCTGTGAGATGCCGCTTAGCCCAATACGCTATCTGAAATAGGAGCGACGTAAATTGAACAAATGTGATAGAATTTCGCTGGACTCTTATTTTAACCAAAATATAAAATGATCTAATCGGGTCTCTGATTGCCCTATCATGGAAGTTTAATAGTGCATTTTACTGGCCATTCCACGCGCTTTTAGATGCCGCCTATCCCAGTACGCTATCTGAAATAGGAGCTACGTAAGTTGAACGAATGTGGCACAATTACGCTGATTTCTTATATTAACCGTAATATAAAATGATCTAATCGGGTCTCTGTTTGCCTTATCCTAGAAGTTTAATAGTGCATTTTACTCGCCATTTCATGCGCTTTGAGATGCCTCTTAGCCCAATACGCTATCTGAAATAGGAGCGACGTAAATTGAACAAATGTGATAGAATTTCGCTGAATTCTTATATTAACCAAAATATAAAATGATCTAATCCGGTCTCTGTTTGCCCTACCCTAGAAGTTTAATAGTGCATTTTACGAGCCATTTCTTGCGCTTTGAGATGCAGCTTAGCCCAATACGCTATCTGAAATAGGAGCGACGTAAATTGAACAAATGTGATAGAATTTCGCTGAATTCTTATATTAACCAAAATGTGAAATGATCTTATCGGGCCCTGATTGCCCTACCCTAGAAGTTTAATAGTGCATTTTACTCGCCCTTTCGTGTGCTGTGAGATGCCGCTTAGCCCAATACGCTATCTGAAATAGGAGCGACGTAAATTGAACAAATGTGATAGAATTTCGCTGGATTCTTATATTAACCAAAATATAAAATGATCTAATCGGGTCTCTGATTGCCCTATCGTAGAAGTTTAATAGTGCATTTTACTCACCATTCCACGCGCTTTAAGTTGCCGCCTAGCCCAGTACGCTATCTGAAATAGGAGCTACGTAAGTTGAACGAATGTCACAGAATTACGCTGAATTCTTATGTTAACCGTAATATAAAATGATCTAATCGGGTCTCTGTTTGCCTTATCCTAGAAGTTTAATAGTGCATTTTACTCGTCAATCCATGCGCTTTGCGATGCCGCTTAGCCCAATAAGCTATCTGAAATAGGAGCGACGTAAATTGAACAAATGTGATAGAATTTCGCTGAATTCTTGTATTAACCAAAATATAAAATGCTCTAATCGGGTCTCTGATTGCCCTATCATAGAAGTTTAACAGTGCATTTTACTCGCCATTCCACGCGCTTTGAGATGCCACTTAGCACAAGTCGCTATCTGAAATAGGAGCGATGTAAATTGAACAAATGTGATAGAATTTCGCTGAATTCTTATATTAACCTTAATGTAAAACGATCTAATCGGGTCTATGTTCGCCCTACCCAAGAAGTTTAATAGTGCATTTTACTCGCCCTTTCGTGCGCTGTGAGATGCCGCTTAGCCCAATACGCTATCTGAAATAGGAGCGACGTAAATTGAACAAATGTGATAGAATTTCGCTGGACTCTTATATTAACCAAAATATAAAATGATCTAATCGGGTCTCTGATTGCCCTATCATAGAAGTTTAATAGTGCATTTTACTCGCCATTCCACGCGCTTTAAGATGCCGCCTAGCCCAGTACGCTATCTGAAATAGGAGCTACGTAAGTTGAACGAATGTGACAGAATTACGCTGATTTCTTATATTAACCAAAATATAAAATGATCTAATCGGGTCTCTGATTGCCCTATCATAGAAGTTTAACAGTGCATTTTACTCGCCATTCCACGCGCTTTAAGTTGCCGCCTAGCCCAGCACGCTATCTGTAATAGGAGCTACGTAAGTTGAACAAATGTCACAGATTTACGCTGAATTCTTATATTAACCGTAATATAAAATGATCTAATCGGTTCTCCGTTTGCCTTATCCTAGAAGTTTAATAGTGCATTTTACTCGCCATTTCATGCGCTTTGAGATGCCGCTTAGCCCAATACGCTATCTGAAATACGAGCGACGTAAATTGAACAAATGTGATAGAATTTAGCTGAATTCTTATATTAACCAAAATATAAAATGATCTAATGGGGTCTCTGTTTGCCCTACCCTAGAAGTTTAATAGTGCATTTTACTCGCCATTTCTTGCGCTTTGAGATGCCACTTAGCACAAGTCGCTATCTGAAATAGGAGCGATGTAAATTGAACAAATGTGATAGAATTTCGCTGAATTCTTATATTAACCTTAATGTAAAATGATCTAATCGGGTCTTTGTTCGCCCTACCCAAGAAGTTTAATAGTGCATTTCACTCGTCATTTCATGCGCTTTGCGATGCCGCTTAGCCCAATAAGCTATCTGAAATTGGAGCAACGTATATTGAACAAATGTGATAGAATTTCGCTGAATTCTTATATTAACCAAAATATAAAATGATCTAATCGGGTCTCTGATTGCCCTATCATAGAAGTTTAATAGTGCATTTTACTCGCCATTCCACGCGCTTTCAGATGCCGCCTAGCCCAGTACGCTATCTGAAATCGGAGCTACGTAAGTTGAACGAATGTGGCACAATTACGCTGATTTCTTATATTAACCGTAATATAAAATGATCTAATCGGGTCTCTGTTTGCCTTATCCTAGAAGTTTAATAGTGCATTTTACTCGCCATTTCATGCGCTTTGAGATGCCTCTTAGCCCAATACGCTATCTGAAATAGGAGCGACGTAAATTGAACAAATGTGATAGAATTTCGCTGAATTCTTATATTAACCAAAATATAAAATGATCTAATCCGGTCTCTGTTTGCCCTACCCTAGAAGTTTAATAGTGCATTTTACGAGCCATTTCTTACGCTTTGAGATGCAGCTTAGCCCAATACGCTATCTGAAATAGGAGCGACGTAAATTGAACAAATGTGATAGAATTTCGCTGAATTCTTATATTAACCAAAATATGAAATGATCTTATCGGGTCTCTGATTGCCCTACCCTAGAAGTTTAATAGTACATTTTACTCGCCCTTTCGTGCGCTGTGAGATGCCGCTTAGCCCAATACGCTATCTGAAATAGGAGCGACGTAAATTGAACAAATGTGATAGAATTTCGCTGGATTCTTATATTAACCAAAATATAAAATGATCTAATCGGGTCTCTGATTGCCCTATCATAGAAGTTTAATAGTGTATTTTACTCGCCATTCCACGCGCTTTAAGTTGCCGCCTAGCCCAGTACGCTATCTGAAATAGGAGCTACGTAAGTTGAACAAATGTCACAGAATTACGCTGCATTCTTATGTTAACCGTAATATAAAATGATCTAATCGGGTCTCTGTTTGCCTTATCCTAGAAGTTTAAGAGTGCATTTTACTCGCCATTTCATGCGCTTTGAGATGCCGCTTAGCCCAATACGCTATCTGAAATAGGAGCGACGTAAATTAAACAAATGTGATAGAACTTCGCTGGATTCTTATATTAACCAAAATATAAAATGATCTAATCGGGTCTCTGATTGCCCTATCATAGAAGTTTAACAGTGCATTTTACTCGCCATTCCACGCGCTTTAAGTTGCCGCCTAGCCCAGCACGCTATCTGAAATAGGAGCTACGTAAGTTGAACAAATGTCACAGAATTACGCTGAATTCTTATATTAACCATAATATAAAATGATCTAATCGGGTCTCTGATTGCCCTACCCTAGAAGTTTAATAGTGCATTTTACTCACCATTCCACGCGCTTTAAGTTGCCGCCTAGCCCAATACGCTATCTGAAATAGGAGCGACGTAAATTGAACAAATGTGATAGAATTTCGCTGAATTCTTATATTAACCAAAATATAAAATGATCTAATGGGGTCTCTGTTTGCCCTACCCTAGAAGTTTAATAGTGCATTTTACTC
Organism: Macropis europaea; assembly: GCA_916610135.2. Classification (NCBI taxonomy): domain Eukaryota; kingdom Metazoa; phylum Arthropoda; class Insecta; order Hymenoptera; family Melittidae; genus Macropis; species Macropis europaea. The sequence continues at coordinate 122,752 of CAKAJE020001293.1, read as the reverse complement.
GCCATTTCTTGCGCTTTGAGATGCCACTTAGCACAAGTCGCTATCTGAAATAGGAGCGATGTAAATTGAACAAATGTGATAGAATTTCGCTGAATTCTTATATTAACCTTAATGTAAAATGATCTAATCGGGTCTTTGTTCGCCCTACCCAAGAAGTTTAATAGTGCATTTCACTCGTCATTTCATGCGCTTTGCGATGCCGCTTAGCCCAATAAGCTATCTGAAATTGGAGCGACGTATATTGAACAAATGTGATAGAATTTCGCTGAATTCTTATATTAACCAAAATATAAAATGATCTAATCGGGTCTCTGATTGCCCTATCATGGAAGTTTAATAGTGCATTTTACTGGCCATTCCACGCGCTTTTAGATGCCGCCTAGCCCAGTACGCTATCTGAAATAGGAGCTACGTAAGTTGAACGAATGTGGCACAATTACGCTGATTTCTTATATTAACCGTAATATAAAATGATCTAATCGGGTCTCTGTTTGCCTTATCCTAGAAGTTTAATAGTGCATTTTACTCGCCATTTCATGCGCTTTGAGATGCCTCTTAGCCCAATACGCTATCTGAAATAGGAGCGACGTAAATTGAACAAATGTGATAGAATTTCGCTGAATTCTTATATTAACCAAAATATAAAATGATCTAATCCGGTCTCTGTTTGCCCTACCCTAGAAGTTTAATAGTGCATTTTACGAGCCATTTCTTGCGCTTTGAGATGCAGCTTAGCCCAATACGCTATCTGAAATAGGAGCGACGTAAATTGAACAAATGTGATAGAATTTCGCTGAATTCTTATATTAACCAAAATGTGAAATGATCTTATCGGGCCCTGATTGCCCTACCCTAGAAGTTTAATAGTGCATTTTACTCGCCCTTTCGTGCGCTGTGAGATGCCGCTTAGCCCAATACGCTATCTGAAATAGGAGCGACGTAAATTGAACAAATGTGATAGAATTTCGCTGGATTCTTATATTAACCAAAATATAAAATGATCTAATCGGGTCTCTGATTGCCCTATCGTAGAAGTTTAATAGTGCATTTTACTCACCATTCCACGCGCTTTAAGTTGCCGCCTAGCCCAGTACGCTATCTGAAATAGGAGCTACGTAAGTTGAACGAATGTCACAGAATTACGCTGAATTCTTATGTTAACCGTAATATAAAATGATCTAATCGGGTCTCTGTTTGCCTTATCCTAGAAGTTTAATAGTGCATTTTACTCGTCAATCCATGCGCTTTGCGATGCCGCTTAGCCCAATAAGCTATCTGAAATAGGAGCGACGTAAATTGAACAAATGTGATAGAATTTCGCTGAATTCTTGTATTAACCAAAATATAAAATGCTCTAATCGGGTCTCTGATTGCCCTATCATAGAAGTTTAACAGTGCATTTTACTCGCCATTCCACGCGCTTTGAGATGCCACTTAGCACAAGTCGCTATCTGAAATAGGAGCGATGTAAATTGAACAAATGTGATAGAATTTCGCTGAATTCTTATATTAACCTTAATGTAAAACGATCTAATCGGGTCTATGTTCGCCCTACCCAAGAAGTTTAATAGTGCATTTTACTCGCCCTTTCGTGCGCTGTGAGATGCCGCTTAGCCCAATACGCTATCTGAAATAGGAGCGACGTAAATTGAACAAATGTGATAGAATTTCGCTGGACTCTTATATTAACCAAAATATAAAATGATCTAATCGGGTCTCTGATTGCCCTATCATAGAAGTTTAAGAGTGCATTTTGCTCGCCATTCCACGCGCTTTAAGTTGCCGCCTAGCCCAGTACGCTATCTGAAATAGGAGCTACGTAAGTTGAACAAATGTCACAGAATTACGCTGCATTCTTATGTTAACCGTAATATAAAATGATCTAATCAGGTCTCTGTTTGCCTTATCCTAGAAGTTTAAGAGTGCATTTTACTCGCCATTTCATGCGCTTTGAGATGCCGCTTAGCCCAATACGCTATCTGAAATAGGAGCGACGTAAATTGAACAAATGTGATAGAATTTCGCTGAATTCTTATATTAACCAAAATATGAAATGATCTTATCGGGTCTCTGATTGCCCTACCCTAGAAGTTTAATAGTGCATTTTACTCGCCCTTCCGTGCGCTGTGAGATGCCGCTTAGCCCAATACGCTATCTGAAATAGGAGCGACGTAAATTGAACAAATGTGATAGAATTTCGCTGAATCCTTAAATTAACCATAATATGAAATGACCTAATGGGGTCTCTGTTTGCCCTACCCTAGAAGTTTAATAGTGCATTTTACTCGCCATTTCTTGCGCTTTGTGATGCCGCTTAGCACAAGTCGCTATCTGAAATAGGAGCGATGTAAATTGAACAAATGTGATAGAATTTCGCTGACTTCTTATATTAACCAAAATATAAAATGATCTAATCGGGTCTCTGATTGCCCTATCATAGAAGTTTAACAGTGCATTTTACTCGCCATTCCACGCGCTTTAAGTTGCCGCCTAGCCCAGCACGCTATCTGAAATAGGAGCTACGTAAGTTGAACAAATGTCACAGATTTACGCTGAATTCTTATATTAACCGTAATATAAAATGATCTAATCGGGTCTCCGTTTGCCTTATCCTAGAAGTTTAATAGTGCATTTTACTCGCCATTTCATGCGCTTTGAGATGCCGCTTAGCCCAATACGCTATCTGAAATAGAAGCGACGTAAATTGAACAAATGTGATAGAATTTCGCTGAATTCTTATATTAACCAAAATATAAAATGATCTAATCGGGTCTCTGTTTGCCCTACCCTAGAAGTTTAATAGTGCATTTTACTCGCCATTTCTTGCGCTTTGAGATGCCACTTAGCACAAGTCGCTATCTGAAATAGGAGCGATGTAAATTGAACAAATGTGATAGAATTTCGCTGAATTCTTATATTAACCTTAATGTAAAATGATCTAATCGGGTCTTTGTTCGCCCTACCCAAGAAGTTTAATAGTGCATTTCACTCGTCATTTCATGCGCTTTGCGATGCCGCTTAGCCCAATAAGCTATCTGAAATTGGAGCAACGTATATTGAACAAATGTGATAGAATTTCGCTGAATTCTTATATTAACCAAAATATAAAATGATCTAATCGGGTCTCTGATTGCCCTATCATAGAAGTTTAATAGTGCATTTTACTCGCCATTCCACGCGCTTTAAGATGCCGCCTAGCCCAGTACGCTATCTGAAATAGGAGCTACGTAAGTTGAACGAATGTGGCACAATTACGCTGATTTCTTATATTAACTGTAATATAAAATGATCTAATCGGGTCTCTGTTTGCCTTATCCTAGAAGTTTAATAGTGCATTTTACTCGCCATTTCATGCGCTTTGAGATGCCTCTTAGCCCAATACGCTATCTGAAATAGGAGCGACGTAAATTGAACAAATGTGATAGAATTTCGCTGAATTCTTATATTAACCAAAATATAAAATGATCTAATCGGGTCTCTGTTTGCCCTACCCTAGAAGTTTAATAGTGCATTTTACGAGCCATTTCTTGCGCTTTGAGATGCAGCTTAGCCCAATACGCTATCCGAAATAGGAGCGACGTGAATTGAACAAATGTGATAGAATTTCGCTGAATTCTTATATTAACCAAAATATGAAATGATCTTATCGGGTCTCTGATTGCCCTACCCTAGAAGTTTAATAGTGCATTTTACTCGCCCTTTCGTGCGCTGTGAGATGCCGCTTAGCCCAATACGCTATCTGAAATAGGAGCGACGTAAATTGAACAAATGTGATAGAATTTCGCTGGATTCTTATATTAACCAAAATATAAAATGATCTAATCGGGTCTCTGATTGCCCTATCGTAGAAGTTTAATAGTGCATTTTACTCGGCATTCCACGCGCTTTAAGTTGCCGCCTAGCCCAGTACGCTATCTGAAATAGAAGCTACGTAAGTTGAACAAATGTCACAGAATTACGCTGCATTCTTATGTTAACCGTAATATAAAATGATCTAATCGGGTCTCTGTTTGCCTTATCCTAGAAGTTTAAGAGTGAATTTTACTCGCCATTTCATGCGCTTTGAGATGCCGCTTAGCCCAATACGCTATCTGAAATAGGAGCGACGTAAATTAAACAAATGTGATAGAACTTCGCTGAATTCTTATATTATCCAAAATATGAAATGATCTTATCGGGTCTCTGATTGCCCTACCCTAGAAGTTTAATAGTGCATTTTACTCGCCATTTCATGCGCTTTGAGATGCCGCTTAGACCAATACGCTATCTGAAATAGGAGCGACGTAAATTAAACAAATCTGATAGAACTTCGCTGAATTCTTATATTAACCATAATATAAAATGATCTAATCGGGTCTCTGATTGCCCTACCCTAGAAGTTTAATAGTGCATTTTACTCACCATTCCACGCGCTTTAAGTTGCCGCCTAGCCCAGTACGCTATCTGAAATAGGAGCTACGTAAGTTGAACAAATGTCACAGAATTACGATGAATTCTTATATTAACCGTAATATAAAATGATCTAATCGGGTCTCTGTTTGCCTTATCCTAGAAGTTTAATAGTGCATTTTACTCGTCAATTCATGCGCTTTGCGATGCCGCTTAGCCCAATAAGCTATCTGAAATAGGAGCGACGTAAATTGAACAAATGTGATAGAATTTCGCTGAATTCTTATATTAACCAAAATATAAAATGATCTGATCGGGTCTCTGATTGCCCTATCATAGAAGTTTAACAGTGCATTTTACTCGCCATTCCACGCGCTTTAAGTTGCCGCCTAACCCAGCACGCTATCTGAAATAGGAGTTACGTAAGTTGAACAAATGTCACAGAATTACGCTGAATTCTTATATTAACCGTAATATAAAATGATCTAATCGGGTCTCTGTTTGCCTTATCCTAGAAGTTTAATAGTGCATTTTACTCGCCATTTCATGCGCTTTGAGATGCCTCTTAGCCCAGTACACTATCTGAAATAGGAGCGACGTAAATTGAAAAAACGTGATAGAATTTCCCTGAAATGTTATAGTAAACAAAATATAAAATGATCTATTCGTAACTCTGATTGCCCTATCATAGAAGTTTAGAAGTGCATTTTACTCGCCCTTCCATGCGCTTTAAGATGCCGCCTAGCCCAGTACGCTATCTGAAATAGGAGCGACGTTAGTTGAACAAATGTGATAGAATTACGCTGAATTCTTATATTAACCGTAATATAAAATGATCTATTCGGGTGTCTGTTCGCCCTACCCTAGAAGTTTAATAGTGCATTTCACTCGCCATTCCATGCGCTTTGAGATGCCGCTTAGCCCAATACGCTATCTGAAATAGGAGCGACGTTAATTGAACAAATGTGATAGAATTTCGCTGAATTCTTATATTATCCAAAATATGAAATGATCTTATCGGGTCTCTGATTGCCCTACCCTAGAAGTTTAATAGTACATTTTACTCGCCCTTTCGTGCGCTGTGAGATGCCGCTTAGCCCAATACGCTATCTGAAATAGGAGAGACGTAAATTGAACAAATGTGATAGAATTTCGCTGGATTCTTATATTAACCAAAATATAAAATGATCTAATCGGGTCTCTGATTGCCCTATCATAGAAGTTTAATATTGCATTTTACTCGCCATTCCACGCGCTTTACGTTGCCGCCTAGCCCAGTACGCTATCTGAAATAGGAGCTACGTAAGTTGAACAAATGTCACAGAATTACGCTGAATTCTTATGTTAACCGTAATATAAAATGATCTAATCGGGTCTCTGTTTGCCTTATCCTAGAAGTTTAATAGTGCATTTTACTCGCCATTTCATGCGCTTTGAGATGCCGCTTAGCCCAATACGCTATCTGAAATAGGAGCGACGTTAATTGAACAAATGTGATAGAATTTCGCTGAATTCTTATATTATCCAAAATATGAAATGATCTTATCGGGTCTCTGATTGCCCTACCCTAGAAGTTTAATAGTGCATTTTACTCGCCCTTTCGTGCGCTGTGAGATGCCGCTTAGCCCAATACGCTATCTGAAATAGGAGCGACGTAAATTGAAAAAATGTGATAGAATTTCCCTGAAATGTTATAGTAAACAAAATATAAAATGATCTATTCGTAACTCTGATTGCCCTATCATTGAAGTTTAGAAGTGCATTTTACTCGCCCTTCCATGCGCTTTAAGATGCCGCCTAGCCCAGTACGCTATCTGAAATAGGAGCGACGTTAGTTGAACAAATGTGATAGAATTACGCTGAATTCTTATATTAACCGTAATATAAAATGATCTATTCGGGTGTCTGTTCGCCCTACCCTAGAAGTTTAATAGTGCATTTCACTCGCCATTCCATGCGCTTTGAGATGCCGCTTAGCCCAATACGCTATCTGAAATAGGAGCGACGTTAATTGAACAAATGTGATAGAATTTCGCTGAATTCTTATATTATCCAAAATATGAAATGATCTTATCGGGTCTCTGATTGCCCTACCCTAGAAGTTTAATAGTACATTTTACTCGCCCTTTCGTGCGCTGTGAGATGCCGCTTAGCCCAATACGCTATCTGAAATAGGAGAGACGTAAATTGAACAAATGTGATAGAATTTCGCTGGATTCTTATATTAACCAAAATATAAAATGATCTAATCGGGTCTCTGATTGCCCTATCATAGAAGTTTAATATTGCATTTTACTCGCCATTCCACGCGCTTTAAGTTGCCGCCTAGCCCAGTACGCTATCTGAAATAGGAGCTACGTAAGTTGAACAAATGTCACAGAATTACGCTGAATTCTTATGTTAACCGTAATATAAAATGATCTAATCGGGTCTCTGTTTGCCTTATCCTAGAAGTTTAATAGTGCATTTTACTCGCCATTTCATGCGCTTTGAGATGCCGCTTAGCCCAATACGCTATCTGAAATAGGAGCGACGTTAATTGAACAAATGTGATAGAATTTCGCTGAATTCTTATATTATCCAAAATATGAAATGATCTTATCGGGTCTCTGATTGCCCTACCCTAGAAGTTTAATAGTGCATTTTACTCGCCCTTTCGTGCGCTGTGAGATGCCGCTTAGCCCAATACGCTATCTGAAATAGGAGCGACGTAAATTGAACAAATGTGATAGAATTTCGCTGGATTCTTATATTAACCAAAATATAAAATGATCTAATCGGGTCTCTGATTGCCCTACCCTAGAAGTTTAATAGTGCATTTTACTCACCATTCCACGCGCTTTAAGTTGCCGCCTAGCCCAGTACGCTACCTGAAATAGGAGCGACGTAAATTGAACAAATGTGATAGAATTTCGCTGAATTCTTATATTAACCAAAATATGAAATGATCTTATCGGGTCTCTGATTGCCCTACCCTAGAAGTTTAATAGTGCATTTTACTCGCCCTTTCGTGCGCCGTGAGATGCCGCTTAGCCCAATACGCTATCTGAAATAGGAGCGACGTAAATTGAACAAATGTGATAGAATTTCGCTGGATTCTTATATTAACCAAAATATAAAATGATCTAATCGGGTCTCTGATTGCCCTATCGTAGAAGTTTAATAGTGCATTTTACTCGGCATTCCACGCGCTTTAAGTTGCCGCCTAGCCCAGTACGCTATCTGAAATAGGAGCTACGTCAGTTGAACAAATGTCACAGAATTACGCTGCATTCTTATGTTAACCGTAATATAAAATGATCTAATCGGGTCTCTGTTTGCCTTATCCTAGAAGTTTAAGAGTGCATTTTACTCGCCATTTCATGCGCTTTGAGATGCCGCTTAGCCCAATACGCTATCTGAAATAGGAGCGACGTAAATTAAACAAATGTGATAGAACTTCGCTGAATTCTTATATTAACCATAATATAAAATGATCTAATCGGGTCTCTGATTGCCCTACCCTAGAAGTTTAATAGTGCATTTTACTCACCATTCCACGCGCTTTAAGTTGCCGCCTAGCCCAGTACGCTATCTGAAATAGGAGCTACGTAAGTTGAACAAATGTCACAGAATTACGCTGAATTCTTATATTAACCGTAATATAAAATGATCTAATCGGGTCTCCGTTTGCCTTATCCTAGAAGTTTAATAGTGCATTTTACTCGCCATTTCATGCGCTTTGAGATGCCGCTTAGCCCAATACGCTATCTGAAATAGGAGCGACGTAAATTGAACAAATGTGATAGAATTTCGCTGAATTCTTATATTAACCAAAATATAAAATGATCTAATGGGGTCTCTGTTTGCCCTACCCTAGAAGTTTAATAGTGCATTTTACTCGCCATTTCTTGCGCTTTGAGATGCCACTTAGCACAAGTCGCTATCTGAAATAGGAGCGACGTAAATTGAACAAATGTGATAGAATTTCGCTGAATCCTTAAATTAACCATAATATGAAATGACCTAATGGGGTCTCTGTTTGCCCTACCCTAGAAGTTTAATAGTGCATTTTACTCGCCATTTCTTGCGCTTTGTGATGCCGCTTAGCACAAGTCGCTATCTCAAATAGGAGCGATGTAAATTGAACAAATGTGATAGAATTTCGCTGACTTCTTATATTAACCAAAATATAAAATGATCTAATCGGGTCTCTGATTGCCCTATCATAGAAGTTTAACAGTGCATTTTACTCGCCATTCCACGCGCTTTAAGTTGCCGCCTAGCCCAGCACGCTATCTGAAATAGGAGCTACGTAAGTTGAACAAATGTCACAGATTTACGCTGAATTCTTATATTAACCGTAATATAAAATGATCTAATCGGGTCTCCGTTTGCCTTATCCTAGAAGTTTAATAGTGCATTTTACTCGCCATTTCATGCGCTTTGAGATGCCGCTTAGCCCAATACGCTATCTGAAATAGAAGCGACGTAAATTGAACAAATGTGATAGAATTTCGCTGAATTCTTATATTAACCAAAATATAAAATGATCTAATCGGGTCTCTGTTTGCCCTACCCTAGAAGTTTAATAGTGCATTTTACTCGCCATTTCTTGCGCTTTGAGATGCCACTTAGCACAAGTCGCTATCTGAAATAGGAGCGATGTAAATTGAACAAATGTGATAGAATTTCGCTGAATTCTTATATTAACCTTAATGTAAAATGATCTAATCGGGTCTTTGTTCGCCCTACCCAAGAAGTTTAATAGTGCATTTCACTCGTCATTTCATGCGCTTTGCGATGCCGCTTAGCCCAATAAGCTATCTGAAATTGGAGCAACGTATATTGAACAAATGTGATAGAATTTCGCTGAATTCTTATATTAACCAAAATATAAAATGATCTAATCGGGTCTCTGATTGCCCTATCATAGAAGTTTAATAGTGCATTTTACTCGCCATTCCACGCGCTTTAAGATGCCGCCTAGCCCAGTACGCTATCTGAAATCGGAGCTACGTAAGTTGAACGAATGTGGCACAATTACGCTGATTTCTTATATTAACCGTAATATAAAATGATCTAATCGGGTCTCTGTTTGCCTTATCCTAGAAGTTTAATAGTGCATTTTACTCGCCATTTCATGCGCTTTGAGATGCCTCTTAGCCCAATACGCTATCTGAAATAGGAGCGACGTAAATTGAACAAATGTGATAGAATTTCGCTGAATTCTTATATTAACCAAAATATAAAATGATCTAATCCGGTCTCTGTTTGCCCTAACCTAGAAGTTTAATAGTGCATTTTACGAGCCATTTCTTACGCTTTGAGATGCAGCTTAGCCCAATACGCTATCTGAAATAGGAGCGACGTAAATTGAACAAATGTGATAGAATTTCGCTGAATTCTTATATTAACCAAAATATGAAATGATCTTATCGGGTCTCTGATTGCCCTACCCTAGAAGTTTAATAGTACATTTTACTCGCCCTTTCGTGCGCTGTGAGATGCCGCTTAGCCCAATACGCTATCTGAAATAGGAGCGACGTAAATTGAACAAATGTGATAGAATTTCGCTGGATTCTTATATTAACCAAAATATAAAATGATCTAATCGGGTCTCTGATTGCCCTATCATAGAAGTTTAATAGTGCATTTTACTCGCCATTCCACGCGCTTTAAGTTGCCGCCTAGCCCAGTACGCTATCTGAAATAGGAGCTACGTAAGTTGAACAAATGTCACAGAATTACGCTGCATTCTTATGTTAACCGTAATATAAAATGATCTAATCGGGTCTCTGTTTGCCTTATCCTAGAAGTTTAAGAGTGCATTTTACTCGCCATTTCATGCGCTTTGAGATGCCGCTTAGCCCAATACGCTATCTGAAATAGGAGCGACGTAAATTAAACAAATGTGATAGAACTTCGCTGGATTCTTATATTAACCAAAATATAAAATGATCTAATCGGGTCTCTGATTGCCCTATCATAGAAGTTTAACAGTGCATTTTACTCGCCATTCCACGCGCTTTAAGTTGCCGCCTAGCCCAGCACGCTATCTGAAATAGGAGCTGCGTAAGTTGAACAAATGTCACAGAATTACGCTGAATTCTTATATTAACCATAATATAAAATGATCTAATCGGGTCTCTGATTGCCCTACCCTAGAAGTTTAATAGTGCATTTTACTCACCATTCCACGCGCTTTAAGTTGCCGCCTAGCCCAATACGCTATCTGAAATAGGAGCGACGTAAATTGAACAAATGTGATAGAATTTCGCTGAATTCTTATATTAACCAAAATATAAAATGATCTAATGGGGTCTCCGTTTGCCCTACCCTAGAAGTTTAATAGTGCATTTTACTCGCCATTTCTTGCGCTTTGAGATGCCACTTAGCACAAGTCGCTATCTGCAATAGGAGCGATGTAAATTGAACAAATGTGATAGAATTTCGCTGAATTCTTATATTAACCTTAATGTAAAATGATCTAATCGGGTCTTTGTTCGCCCTACCCAAGAAGTTTAATAGTGCATTTCACTCGTCATTTCATGCGCTTTGCGATGCCGCTTAGCCCAATAAGCTATCTGAAATTGGAGCGACGTATATTGAACAAATGTGATAGAATTTCGCTGAATTCTTATATTAACCAAAATATAAAATGATCTAATCGGGTCTCTGATTGCCCTATCATAGAAGTTTAATAGTGCATTTTACTCGCCATTCCACGCGCTTTAAGATGCCGCCTAGCCCAGTACGCTATCTGAAATAGGAGCTACGTAAGTTGAACGAATGTGACAGAATTACGCTGATTTCTTATATTAACCGTAATATAAAATGATCTAATCGGGTCTCTGTTTGCCTTATCCTAGAAGTTTAATAGTGCATTTTACTCGCCATTTCATGCGCTTTGAGATGCCTCTTAGCCCAATACGCTATCTGAAATAGGAGCGACGTAAATTGAACAAATGTGATAGAATTTCGCTGAATTCTTATATTAACCAAAATATAAAATGATCTAATCCGGTCTCTGTTTGCCCTACCCTAGAAGTTTAATAGTGCATTTTACGAGCCATTTCTTGCGCTTTGAGATGCAGCTTAGCCCAATACGCTATCTGAAATAGGAGCGACGTAAATTGAACAAATGTGATAGAATTTCGCTGAATTCTTATATTAACCAAAATATAAAATGATCTAATCGGGTCTCTGATTGCCCTACCCTGGAAGTTTAATAGTGTATTTTACTCGCCATTTCATGCGCTTTGAGATGCCGCTTAGACCAATACGCTATCTGAAATAGGAGCGACGTAAATTGAACAAATGTGATAGAATTTCGCTGAATTCTTATATTAACCAAAATATGAAATGATCTTATCGGGTCTCTGATTGCCCTACCCTAGAAGTTTAATAGTGCATTTTACTCGCCATTCCACGCGCTTTAAGTTGCCGCCTAGCCCAGCACGCTATCTGAAATAGGAGCTACGTAAGTTGAACAAATGTCACAGAATTACGCTGAATTCTTATATTAACCGTAATATAAAATGATCTAATGGGGTCTCTGTTTGCCCTACCCTAGAAGTTTAATAGTGCATTTTACTCGCCATTTCATGCGCTTTGAGATGCCTCTTAGCCCATTACGCTATCTGAAATAGGAGCGACGTAAATTGAAAAAATGTGATAGACTTTTCCCTGAAATGTTATAGTAAACAAAATATAAAATGATCTATTCGTAACTCTGATTGCCCTATCATAGAAGTTTAGAAGTGCATTTTACTCGCCCTTCCACGCGCTTTAAGATGCCGCCTAGCCCAGTACGCTATCTGAAATAGGAGCGACGTTAGTTGAACGAATGTGATAGAATTACGCTGAATTCTTATATTAACCGTAATATAAAATGATCTATTCGGGTGTCTGTTCGCCCTACCCTAGAAGTTTAATAGTGCATTTCACTCGCCATTCCATGCGCTTTGAGATGCCGCTTAGCCCAATACGCTATCTGAAATAGGAGCGACGTAAATTGAACAAATGTGATAGAATTTCGCTGAATTCTTATATTAACCAAAATATGAAATGATCTTATCGGGTCTCTGATTGCCCTACCCTAGAAGTTTAATAGTGCATTTTACTCGCCCTTTCGTGCGCTTTGAGATGCCGCTTAGCCCAATACGCTATCTCAAATAGGAGCCACGTAAATTGAACAAATGTGATAGAATTTCGCTGAATTCTTATATTAACCAAAATATAAAATGATCTAATCGGGTCTCTGATTGCCCTACCCTAGAAGTTTAATAGTGCATTTTACTCGCCATTTCATGCGCTTTGAGATGCCGCTTAGCCCAATACGCTATCTGAAATAGGAGCGACGTAAATTAAACGAATGTGATAGAACTTCGCTGAATTCTTATATTAACCATAATATAAAATGATCTAATCGGGTCTCTGATTGCCCTACCCTAGAAGTTTAATAGTGCATTTTACTCACCATTCCACGCGCTTTAAGTTGCCGCCTAGCCCAGTACGCTATCTGAAATAGGAGCTACGTAAGTTGAACAGATGTCACAGAATTACGCTGAATTCTTATATTAACCGTAATATAAAATGATCTAATCGGGTCTCTGTTTGCCTTATCCTAGAAATTTAATAGTGCATTTTACTCGTCAATTCATGCGCTTTGCGATGCCGCTTAGCCCAATAAGCTATCTGAGATAGGAGCGACGTAAATTGAACAAATGTGATAGAATTTCGCTGAATTCTTATATTAACCAAAATATAAAATGATCTAATCGGGTCTCTGATTGCCCTATCATAGAAGTTTAACAGTGCATTTTACTCGCCATTCCACGCGCTTTACGTTGCCTCCTAGCCCAGCACGCTATATGAAATAGGAGCTACGTAAGTTGAACAAATGTCACAGAATTACGCTGAATTCTTATATTAACCGTAATATAAAATGATCTAATCGGGTCTCTGTTTGCCTTATCCTAGAAGTTTAATAGTGCATTTTACTCGCCATTTCATGCGCTTTGAGATGCCTCTTAGCCCAATACGCTATCTGAAATAGGAGCGACGTAAATTGAACAAATGTGATAGAATTTCGCTGAATTCTTATATTAACCAAAATATAAAATGATCTAATCCGGTCTCTGTTTGCCCTACCCTAGAAGTTTAATAGTGCATTTTACGAGCCATTTCTTGCGCTTTGAGATGCAGCTTAGCCCAATACGCTATCTGAAATAGGAGCGACGTAAATTGAACAAATGTGATAGAATTTCGCTGAATTCTTATATTAACCAAAATATGAAATGATCTTATCGGGTCTCTGATTGCCCTACCCTAGAAGCTTAATAGTGCATTTTACTCGCCCTTTCGTGCGCTGTGAGATGCCGCTTAGCCCAATACGTTATCTGAAATAGGAGCGACGTAAATTTAACAAATGTGATAGAATTTCGCTGAATTCTTATATTAACCAAAATATAAAATGATCTAATCGGGTCTCTGATTGCCCTATCATAGAAGTTTAATAGTGCATTTTACTCGCCATTCCACGTGCTTTAAGATGCCGCCTAGCCCAGTACGCTATCTGAAATAGGAGCTACGTAAGTTGAACGAATGTGACAGAATTACGCTGATTTCTTATATTAACCGTAATATAAAATGATCTAATCGGGTCTCTGTTTGCCTTATCCTAGAAGTTTAATAGTGCATTTTACTCGCCATTTCATGCGCTTTGAGATGCCTCTTAGCCCATTACGCTATCTGAAATAGGAGCGACGTAAATTGAACAAATGTGATAGAAATTCGCTGAATTCTTATATTAACCAAAATATAAAATGATCTAATCCGGCCTCTGTTTGCCCTACCCTAGAAGTTTAATAGTGCATTTTACGAGCCATTTCTTGCGCTTTGAGATGCAGCTTAGCCCAATACGCTATCTGAAATAGGAGCGACGTAAATTGAACAAATGTGGTAGAATTTCGTTGATTTCATATATTAACCAAAATATAAAATGATCCAACCGGGTCTCTGATTACCCTATCATAGAAGTTTAGTAGTGCATTTTACTCGCCCTTCCACGCGCTTTAAGATGCCGCTTGGCCCAATAAGCTATCTGAAATAGGAGCGACGTAAATTGAACAAATGTGATAGAATTTCGCTGAATTCTTATATTAACCAAAATACAAAATGATCTAATCGGGTCTCTGATTGCCCTATCATAGAAGTTTAACAGTGCATTTTACTCGCCATTCCACGCGCTTTAAGTTGCTGCCCAGCCCAGCACGCTATCTGAAGTAGGAGCTACGTAAGTTGAACAAATGTCACAGAATTACGCTGAATTCTTATATTAACCGTAATATAAAATGATCTAATCGGGTCTCCGTTTGCCTTATCCTAGAAGTTTAATAGTGCATTTTACTCGCCAGTTCATGCGCTTTGAGATGCCGCTTAGCCCAATACGCTATCTGAAATAGGAGCGACGTAAATTGAACAAATGTGATAGAATTTCGCTGAATTCTTAAATTAACCAAAATATAAAATGATCTAATCTGGTCTCTGATTGCCCTACCCTAGAAGTTTAATAGTGCATTTTACTCGCCATTTCTTGCGCTTTGAGATGCCACTTAGCACAAGTCGCTATCTGAAATAGGAGCGATGTAAATTGAACAAATGTGATAGAATTTCGCTGAATTCTTATATTAACCTTAATGTAAAATGATCTAATCGGGTCTTTGTTCGCCCTACCCAAGAAGTTTAATAGTGCATTTCACTCGTCATTTCATGCGCTTTGCGATGCCGCTTAGCCCAATAAGCTATCTGAAATTCGAGCGACGTATATTGAACAAATGTGATAGAATTTCGCTGAATTCTTATATTAACCAAAATATAAAATTATCTAATCGGGTCTCTGATTGCCCTATCATAGAAGTTTAATAGTGCATTTTACTCGCCATTCCACGCGCTTTAAGATGCCGCCTAGCCCAGTACGCTATCTGAAATAGGAGCTACGTAAGTTGAACGAATGTGACAGAATTACGCTGATTTCTTATATTAACCAAAATATAAAATGATCTAATCGGGTCTCTGATTGCCCTATCATAGAAGTTTAACAGTGCATTTTACTCGCCATTCCACGCGCTTTAAGTTGCCGCCTAGCCCAGCACGCTATCTGAAATAGGAGCTACGTAAGTTGAACAAATGTCACAGATTTACGCTGAATTCTTATATTAACCGTAATATAAAATGATCTAATCGGGTCTCCGTTTGCCATATCCTAGAAGTTTAATAGTGCATTTTACTCGCCATTTCATGCGCTTTGAGATGCCGCTTAGCCCAATACGCTATCTGAAATACGAGCGACGTAAATTGAACAAATGTGATAGAATTTAGCTGAATTCTTATATTAACCAAAATATAAAATGATCTAATCGGGTCTCTGTTTGCCCTACCCTAGAAGTTTAATAGTGCATTTTACTCGCCATTTCTTGCGCTTTGAGATGCCACTTAGCACAAGTCGCTATCTGAAATAGGAGCGATGTAAATTGAACAAATGTGATAGAATTTCGCTGAATTCTTATATTAACCTTAATGTAAAATGATCTAATCGGGTCTTTGTTCGCCCTACCCAAGAAGTTTAATAGTGCATTTCACTCGTCATTTCATGCGCTTTGCGATGCCGCTTAGCCCAATAAGCTATCTGAAATTGGAGCAACGTATATTGAACAAATGTGATAGAATTTCGCTGAATTCTTATATTAACCAAAATATAAAATGATCTAATCGGGTCTCTGATTGCCCTATCATAGAAGTTTAATAGTGCATTTTACTCGCCATTCCACGCGCTTTAAGATGCCGCCTAGCCCAGTACGCTATCTGAAATCGGAGCTACGTAAGTTGAACGAATGTGGCACAATTACGCTGATTTCTTATATTAACCGTAATATAAAATGATCTAATCGGGTCTCTGTTTGCCTTATCCTAGAAGTTTCATAGTGCATTTTACTCGCCATTTCATGCGCTTTGAGATGCCTCTTAGCCCAATACGCTATCTGAAATAGGAGCGACGTAAATTGAACAAATGTGATAGAATTTCGCTGAATTCTTATATTAACCAAAATATAAAAAATCTAATCCGGTCTCTGTTTGCCCTACCCTAGAAGTTTAATAGTGCATTTTACGAGCCATTTCTTACGCTTTGAGATGCAGCTTAGCCCAATACGCTATCTGAAATAGGAGCGACGTAAATTGAACAAATGTGATAGAATTTCGCTGAATTCTTATATTAACCAAAATATGAAATGATCTTATCGGGTCTCTGATTGCCCTACCCTAGAAGTTTAATAGTACATTTTACTCGCCCTTTCGTGCGCTGTGAGATGCCGCTTAGCCCAATACGCTATCTGAAATAGGAGCGACGTAAATTGAACAAATGTGATAGAATTTCGCTGGATTCTTATATTAACCAAAATATAAAATGATCTAATCGGGTCTCTGATTGCCCTATCATAGAAGTTTAATAGTGTATTTTACTCGCCATTCCACGCGCTTTAAGTTGCCGCCTAGCCCAGTACGCTATCTGAAATAGGAGCTACGTAAGTTGAACAAATGTCACAGAATTACGCGGCATTCTTATGTTAACCGTAATATAAAATGATCTAATCGGGTCTCTGTTTGCCTTATCCTAGAAGTTTAAGAGTGCATTTTACTCGCCATTTCATGCGCTTTGAGATGTCGCTTAGCCCAATACGCTATCTGAAATAGGAGCGACGTAAATTAAACAAATGTGATAGAACTTCGCTGGATTCTTATATTAACCAAAATATAAAATGATCTAATCGGGTCTCTGATTGCCCTATCATAGAAGTTTAACAGTGCATTTTACTCGCCATTCCACGCGCTTTAAGTTGCCGCCTAGCCCAGCACGCTATCTGAAATAGGAGCTACGTAAGTTGAACAAATGTCACAGAATTACGCTGAATTCTTATATTAACCATAATATAAAATGATCTAATCGGGTCTCTGATTGCCCTACCCTAGAAGTTTAATAGTGCATTTTACTCACCATTCCACGCGCTTTAAGTTGCCGCCTAGCCCAATACGCTATCTGAAATAGGAGCGACGTAAATTGAACAAATGTGATAGAATTTCGCTGAATTCTTATATTAACCAAAATGTGAAATGATCTTATCGGGCCCTGATTGCCCTACCCTAGAAGTTTAATAGTGCATTTTACTCGCCCTTTCGTGCGCTGTGAGATGCCGCTTAGCCCAATACGCTATCTGAAATAGGAGCGACGTAAATTGAACAAATGTGATAGAATTTCGCTGGACTCTTATATTAACCAAAATATAAAATGATCTAATCGGGTCTCTGATTGCGCTATCATAGAAGTTTAACAGTGCATTTTACTCGCCATTCCACGCGCTTTAAGTTGCCGCCTAGCCCAGTACGCTATCTGAAATAGGAGCTACGTAAGTTGAACGAATGTCACAGAATTACGCTGAATTCTTATGTTAACCGTAATATAAAATGATCTAATCGGGTCTCTGTTTGCCTTATCCTAGAAGTTTAATAGTGCATTTTACTCGTCAATCCATGCGCTTTGCGATGCCGCTTAGCCCAATAAGCTATCTGAAATAGGAGCGACGTAAATTGAACAAATGTGATAGAATTTCGCTGAATTCTTATATTAACCAAAATATAAAATGATCTAATCGGGTCTCTGATTGCCCTATCATGGAAGTTTAATAGTGCATTTTACTGGCCATTCCACGCGCTTTTAGATGCCGCCTAGCCCAGTACGCTATCTGAAATAGGAGCTACGTAAGTTGAACGAATGTGGCACAATTACGCTGATTTCTTATATTAACCGTAATATAAAATGATCTAATCGGGTCTCTGTTTGCCTTATCCTAGAAGTTTAATAGTGCATTTTACTCGCCATTTCATGCGCTTTGAGATGCCTCTTAGCCCAATACGCTATCTGAAATAGGAGCGACGTAAATTGAACAAATGTGATAGAATTTCGCTGAATTCTTATATTAACCAAAATATAAAATGATCTAATCCGGTCTCTGTTTGCCCTACCCTAGAAGTTTAATAGTGCATTTTACGAGCCATTTCTTGCGCTTTGAGATGCAGCTTAGCCCAATACGCTATCTGAAATAGGAGCGACGTAAATTGAACACATGTGATAGAATTTCTCTGAATTCTTATATTAACCAAAATGTGAAATGATCTTATCGGGCCCTGATTGCCCTACCCTAGAAGTTTAATAGCGCATTTTACTCGCCCTTTCGTGCGCTGTGAGATGCCGCTTAGCCCAATACGCTATCTGAAATAGGAGCGACGTAAATTGAACAAATGTGATAGAATTTCGCTGGATTCTTATATTAACCAAAATATAAAATGATCTAATCGGGTCTCTGATTGCCCTATCGTAGAAGTTTAATAGTGCATTTTACTCGCCATTCCACGCGCTTTAAGTTGCCGCCTAGCCCAGTACGCTATCTGAAATAGGAGCTACGTAAGTTGAACAAATGTCACAGAATTACGCTGCATTCTTATGTTAACCGTAATATAAAATGATCTAATCGGGTCTCTGTTTGCCTTATCCTAGAAGTTTAATAGTGCATTTTACTCGTCAATCCATGCGCTTTGCGATGCCGCTTAGCCCAATAAGCTATCTGAAATAGGAGCGATGTAAATTGAACAAATGTGATAGAATTTCGCTGAATTCTTGTATTAACCAAAATATAAAATGCTCTAATCGGGTCTCTGATTGCCCTATCATAGAAGTTTAACAGTGCATTTTACTCGCCATTCCACGCGCTTTGAGATGCCACTTAGCACAAGTCGCTATCTGAAATAGGAGCGATGTAAATTGAACAAATGTGATAGAATTTCGCTGAATTCTTATATTAACCTTAATGTAAAACGATCTAATCGGGTCTATGTTCGCCCTACCCAAGAAGTTTAATAGTGCATTTTACTCGCCCTTTCGTGCGCTGTGAGATGCCGCTTAGCCCAATACGCTATCTGAAATAGGAGCGACGTAAATTGAACAAATGTGATAGAATTTCGCTGGACTCTTATATTAACCAAAATATAAAATGATCTAATCGGGTCTCTGATTGCCCTATCATGGAAGTTTAATAGTGCATTTTACTGGCCATTCCACGCGCTTTTAGATGCCGCCTATCCCAGTACGCTATCTGAAATAGGAGCTACGTAAGTTGAACGAATGTGGCACAATTACGCTGATTTCTTATATTAACCGTAATATAAAATGATCTAATCGGGTCTCTGTTTGCCTTATCCTAGAAGTTTAATAGTGCATTTTACTCGCCATTTCATGCGCTTTGAGATGCCTCTTAGCCCAATACGCTATCTGAAATAGGAGCGACGTAAATTGAACAAATGTGATAGAATTTCGCTGAATTCTTATATTAACCAAAATATAAAATGATCTAATCCGGTCTCTGTTTGCCCTACCCTAGAAGTTTAATAGTGCATTTTACGAGCCATTTCTTGCGCTTTGAGATGCAGCTTAGCCCAATACGCTATCTGAAATAGGAGCGACGTAAATTGAACAAATGTGATAGAATTTCGCTGAATTCTTATATTAACCAAAATGTGAAATGATCTTATCGGGCCCTGATTGCCCTACCCTAGAAGTTTAATAGTGCATTTTACTCGCCCTTTCGTGTGCTGTGAGATGCCGCTTAGCCCAATACGCTATCTGAAATAGGAGCGACGTAAATTGAACAAATGTGATAGAATTTCGCTGGATTCTTATATTAACCAAAATATAAAATGATCTAATCGGGTCTCTGATTGCCCTATCGTAGAAGTTTAATAGTGCATTTTACTCACCATTCCACGCGCTTTAAGTTGCCGCCTAGCCCAGTACGCTATCTGAAATAGGAGCTACGTAAGTTGAACGAATGTGACAGAATTACGCTGATTTCTTATATTAACCAAAATATAAAATGATCTAATCGGGTCTCTGATTGCCCTATCATAGAAGTTTAACAGTGCATTTTACTCGCCATTCCACGCGCTTTAAGTTGCCGCCTAGCCCAGCACGCTATCTGAAATAGGAGCTACGTAAGTTGAACAAATGTCACAGATTTACGCTGAATTCTTATATTAACCGTAATATAAAATGATCTAATCGGTTCTCCGTTTGCCTTATCCTAGAAGTTTAATAGTGCATTTTACTCGCCATTTCATGCGCTTTGAGATGCCGCTTAGCCCAATACGCTATCTGAAATACGAGCGACGTAAATTGAACAAATGTGATAGAATTTAGCTGAATTCTTATATTAACCAAAATATAAAATGATCTAATCGGGTCTCTGTTTGCCCTACCCTAGAAGTTTAATAGTGCATTTTACTCGCCATTTCTTGCGCTTTGAGATGCCACTTAGCACAAGTCGCTATCTGAAATAGGAGCGATGTAAATTGAACAAATGTGATAGAATTTCGCTGAATTCTTATATTAACCTTAATGTAAAATGATCTAATCGGGTCTTTGTTCGCCCTACCCAAGAAGTTTAATAGTGCATTTCACTCGTCATTTCATGCGCTTTGCGATGCCGCTTAGCCCAATAAGCTATCTGAAATTGGAGCAACGTATATTGAACAAATGTGATAGAATTTCGCTGAATTCTTATATTAACCAAAATATAAAATGATCTAATCGGGTCTCTGATTGCCCTATCATAGAAGTTTAATAGTGCATTTTACTCGCCATTCCACGCGCTTTAAGATGCCGCCTAGCCCAGTACGCTATCTGAAATCGGAGCTACGTAAGTTGAACGAATGTGGCACAATTACGCTGATTTCTTATATTAACCGTAATATAAAATGATCTAATCGGGTCTCTGTTTGCCTTATCCTAGAAGTTTAAGAGTGCATTTTACTCGCCATTCCACGCGCTTTGAGATGCCACTTAGCACAAGTCGCTATCTGAAATAGGAGCGATGTAAATTGAACAAATGTGATAGAATTTCGCTGAATTCTTATATTAACCTTAATGTAAAACGATCTAATCGGGTCTATGTTCGCCCTACCCAAGAAGTTTAATAGTGCATTTTACTCGCCCTTTCGTGCGCTGTGAGATGCCGCTTAGCCCAATACGCTATCTGAAATAGGAGCGACGTAAATTGAACAAATGTGATAGAATTTCGCTGGACTCTTATATTAACCAAAATATAAAATGATCTAATCGGGTCTCTGATTGCCCTATCATAGAAGTTTAAGAGTGCATTTTGCTCGCCATTCCAGGCGCTTTAAGTTGCCGCCTAGCCCAGTACGCTATCTGAAATAGGAGCTACGTAAGTTGAACAAATGTCACAGAATTACGCTGCATTCTTATGTTAACCGTAATATAAAATGATCTAATCAGGTCTCTGTTTGCCTTATCCTAGAAGTTTAAGAGTGCATTTTACTCGCCATTTCATGCGCTTTGAGATGCCGCTTAGCCCAATACGCTATCTGAAATTGGAGCGACGTAAATTGAACAAATGTGATAGAATTTCGCTGAATTCTTATATTAACCAAAATATAGAATGATCTAATCGGGTCTCTGATTGCCCTACCCTAGAAGTTTAATAGTGCATTTTACTCACCATTTCATGCGCTTTGAGATGCCGCTTAGCCCAATACGCTATCTGAAATTGGAGCGACGTAAATTGAACAAATGTGATAGAATTTCGCTGAATTCTTATATTAACCAAAATATAGAATGATCTAATCGGGTCTCTGATTGCCCTACCCTAGAAGTTTAATAGTGCATTTTACTCACCATTTCATGCGCTTTGAGATGCCGCTTAGCCCAATACGCTATCTGAAATTGGAGCGACGTAAATTGAACAAATGTGATAGAATTTCGCTGAATTCTTATATTAACCAAAATATAAAATGATCTAATCGGGTCTCTGATTGCCCTACCCTAGAAGTTTAATAGTGTATTTTACTCGCCATTTCATGCGCTTTGAGATGCCGCTTAGACCAATACGCTATCTGAAATAGGAGCGACGTAAATTAAACAAATGTGATAGAACTTCGCTGAATTCTTATATTAACCATAATATAAAATGATCTAATCGGGTCTCTGATTGCCCTACCCTAGAAGTTTAATAGTGCATTTTACTCACCATTCCACGCGCTTTAAGTTGCCGCCTAGCCCAGTACGCTATCTGAAATAGGAGCTACGTAAGTTGAACGAATGTCACAGAATTACGCTGAATTCTTATATTAACCGTAATATAAAATGATCTAATCGGGTCTCTGTTTGCCTTATCCTAGAAGTTTAATAGTGCATTTTACTCGTCAATTCATGCGCTTTGCGATGCCGCTTAGCCCAATAAGCTATCTGAAATAGGAGCGACGTAAATTGAAAAAATGTGATAGAATTTCCCTGAAATGTTATAGTAAACAAAATATAAAATGATATATTCGTAACTCTGATTGCCCTATCATAGAAGTTTAGAAGTGCATTTTACTCGCCCTTCCACGCGCTTTAAGATGCCGCCTAGCCCAGTACGCTATCTGAAATAGGAGCGACGTTAGTTGAACGAATGTGATAGAATTACGCTGAATTCTTATATTAACCGTAATATAAAATGATCTATTCGGGTGTCTGTTCGCCCTACCCTAGAAGTTTAATAGTGCATTTCACTCGCCATTCCATGCGCTTTGAGATGCCGCTTAGCCCAATACGCTATCTGAAATAGGAGCGACGTAAATTGAACAAATGTGATAGAATTTCGCTGAATTCTTATATTAACCAAAATATGAAATGATCTTATCGGGTCTCTGATTGCCCTACCCTAGAAGTTTAAT
Organism: Macropis europaea; assembly: GCA_916610135.2. Classification (NCBI taxonomy): domain Eukaryota; kingdom Metazoa; phylum Arthropoda; class Insecta; order Hymenoptera; family Melittidae; genus Macropis; species Macropis europaea. Next base: position 99,538 of record CAKAJE020001293.1, on the reverse strand, counting down.
AGTGCATTTTACTCGCCCTTTCGTGCGCTGTGAGATGCCGCTTAGCCCAATACGCTATCTGAAATAGCAGCGACGTAAATTGAACAAATGTGATAGAATTTCGCTGGATTCTTATATTAACCAAAATATAAAATGATCTAATCGGGTCTCTGATTGCCCTATCATAGAAGTTTCATAGTGCATTTTACTCGCCATTCCACGCGCTTTAAGTTGCCGCCTAGCCCAGTACGCTATCTGAAATAGGAGCTACGTAAGTTGAACAAATGTCACAGAATTACGCTGAATTCTTATGTTAACCGTAATATAAAATGATCTAATCGGGTCTCTGTTTGTCTTATCCTAGAAGTTTAATAGTGCATTTTACTCGCCATTCCACGCGCTTTAAGTTGCCGCCTAGCCCAATACGCTATCTGAAATAGGAGCGACGTAAATTGAACAAATGTGATAGAATTTCGCTGAATTCTTATATTAACCAAAATATGAAATGATCTTATCGGATCTCTGATTGCCCTACCCTAGAAGTTTAATAGTGCATTTTACTCGCCCTTTCGTGCGCTGTGAGATGCCGCTTAGCCCAATACGCTATCTGAAATAGGAGCGACGTAAATTGAACATATGTGATAGAATTTCGCTGGACTCTTATATTAACCAAAATATAAAATGATCTAATCGGGTCTCTGATTGCCCTATCATAGAAGTTTAAGAGTGCATTTTGCTCGCCACTCCACGCGCTTTAAGTTGCCGCCTAGCCCAGTACGCTATCTGAAATAGGAGCTACGTAAGTTGAACAAATGTCACAGAATTACGCTGCATTCTTATGTTAACCGTAATATAAAATGATCTAATCAGGTCTCTGTTTGCCTTATCCTAGAAGTTTAAGAGTGCATTTTACTCGCCATTTCATGCGCTTTGAGATGCCGCTTAGCCCAATACGCTATCTGAAATAGGAGCGACGTAAATTGAACAAATGTGATAGAATTTCGCTGAATTCTTATATTAACCAAAATATAAAATGATCTAATCGGGTCTCTGATTGCCCTACCCTAGAAGTTTAATAGTGCATTTTACTCACCATTTCATGCGCTTTGAGATGCCGCTTAGCCCAATACGCTATCTGAAATTGGAGCGACGTAAATTGAACAAATGTGATAGAATTTCGCTGAATTCTTATATTAACCAAAATATAAAATGATCTAATCGGGTCTCTGATTGCCCTACCCTGGAAGTTTAATAGTGTATTTTACTCGCCATTTCATGCGCTTTGAGATGCCGCTTAGACCAATACGCTATCTGAAATAGGAGCGACGTAAATTAAACAAATGTGATAGAACTTCGCTGAATTCTTATATTAACCATAATATAAAATGATCTAATCGGGTCTCTGATTGCCCTACCCTAGAAGTTTAATAGTGCATTTTACTCACCATTCCACGCGCTTTAAGTTGCCGCCTAGCCCAGTACGCTATCTGAAATAGGAGCTACGTAAGTTGAACAAATGTCACAGAATTACGCTGAATTCTTATATTAACCGTAATATAAAATGATCTAATCGGGTCTCTGTTTGCCTTATCCTAGAAGTTTAATAGTGCATTTTACTCGTCAATTCATGCGCTTTGCGATGCCGCTTAGCCCAATAAGCTATCTGAAATAGGAGCGACGTAAATTGAACAAATGTGATAGAATTTCGCTGAATTCTTATATTAACCAAAATATAAAATGATCTGATCGGGTCTCTGATTGCCCTATCATAGAAGTTTAACAGTGCATTTTACTCGCCATTCCACGCGCTTTAAGTTGCCGCCTAGCCCAGCACGCTATCTGAAATAGGAGCTACGTAAGTTGAACAAATGTCACAGAATTACGCTGAATTCTTATATTAACCGTAATATAAAATGATCTAATCGGGTCTCTGTTTGCCTTATCCTAGAAGTTTAATAGTGCATTTTACTCGCCATTTCATGCGCTTTGAGATGCCGCTTAGCCCAATACGCTATCTGAAATAGGAGCGACGTAAATTAAACAAATGTGATAGAATTTCGCTGAATTCTTGTATTAACCAAAATATAAAATGCTCTAATCGGGTCTCTGATTGCCCTATCATAGAAGTTTAACAGTGCATTTTACTCGCCATTCCACGCGCTTTGAGATGCCACTTAGCACAAGTCGCTATCTGAAATAGGAGCGATGTAAATTGAACAAATGTGATAGAATTTCGCTGAATTCTTATATTAACCTTAATGTAAAACGATCTAATCGGGTCTATGTTCGCCCTACCCAAGAAGTTTAATAGTGCATTTTACTCGCTCTTTCGTGCGCTGTGAGATGCCGCTTAGCCCAATACGCTATCTGAAATAGGAGCGACGTAAATTGAACAAATGTGATAGAATTTCGCTGGACTCTTATATTAACCAAAATATAAAATGATCTAATCGGGTCTCTGATTGCCCTATCATGGAAGTTTAATAGTGCATTTTACTGGCCATTCCACGCGCTTTTAGATGCCGCCTAGCCCAGTACGCTATCTGAAATAGGAGCTACGTAAGTTGAACGAATGTGGCACAATTACGCTGATTTCTTATATTAACCGTAATATAAAATGATCTAATCGGGTCTCTGTTTGCCTTATCCTAGAAGTTTAATAGTGCATTTTACTCGCCATTTCATGCGCTTTGAGATGCCGCTTAGCCCAATACGCTATCTGAAATTGGAGCGACGTAAATTGAACAAATGTGATAGAATTTCGCTGAATTCTTATATTAACCAAAATATAAAATGATCTAATCGGGTCTCTGATTGCCCTACCCTAGAAGTTTAATAGTGTATTTTACTCGCCATTTCATGCGCTTTGAGATGCCGCTTAGACCAATACGCTATCTGAAATAGGAGCGACGTAAATTAAACAAATGTGATAGAACTTCGCTGAATTCTTATATTAACCATAATATAAAATGATCTAATCGGGTCTCTGATTGCCCTACCCTAGAAGTTTAATAGTGCATTTTACTCACCATTCCACGCGCTTTAAGTTGCCGCCTAGCCCAGTACGCTATCTGAAATAGGAGCGACGTTAGTTGAACGAATGTGATAGAATTACGCTGAATTCTTATATTAACCGTAATATAAAATGATCTATTCGGGTGTCTGTTCGCCCTACCCTAGAAGTTTAATAGTGCATTTTACTCGCCCTTTCGTGCGCTGTGAGATGCCGCTTAGCCCAATACGCTATCTGAAATAGGAGCGACGTAAATTGAACAAATGTGATAGAATTTCGCTGGACTCTTATATTAACCAAAATATAAAATGATCTAATCGGGTCTCTGATTGCCCTATCATGGAAGTTTAATAGTGCATTTTACTGGCCATTCCACGCGCTTTTAGATGCCGCCTAGCCCAGTACGCTATCTGAAATAGGAGCTACGTAAGTTGAACGAATGTGGCACAATTACGCTGATTTCTTATATTAACCGTAATATAAAATGATCTAATCGGGTCTCTGTTTGCCTTATCCTAGAAGTTTAATAGTGCATTTTACTCGCCATTTCATGCGCTTTGAGATGCCTCTTAGCCCAATACGCTATCTGAAATAGGAGCGACGTAAATTGAACAAATGTGATAGAATTTCGCTGAATTCTTATATTAACCAAAATATAAAATGATCTAATCGGGTCTCTGATTGCCCTATCATAGAAGTTTAATAGTGCATTTTACTCGCCATTCCACGCGCTTTAAGATGCCGCCTAGCCCAGTACGCTATCTGAAATAGGAGCTACGTAAGTTGAACGAATGTGACAGAATTACGCTGATTTCTTATATTAACCGTAATATAAAATGATCTAATCGGGTCTCTGTTTGCCTTATCCTAGAAGTTTAATAGTGCATTTTACTCGCCATTTCATGCGATTTGAGATGCCTCTTAGCCCATTACGCTATCTGAAATAGGAGCGACGTAAACTGAACAAATGTGATAGAATTTCGCTGAATTCTTATATTAACCAAAATATAAAATGATCTAATCCGGTCTCTGTTTGCCCTACCCTAGAAGTTTAATAGTGCATTTTACGAGCCATTTCTTGCGCTTTGAGATGCAGCTTAGCCCAATACGCTATCTGAAATAGGAGCGACGTAAATTGAACAAATGTGGTAGAATTTCGTTGATTTCATATATTAACCAAAATATAAAATGATCCAACCGGGTCTCTGATTACCCTATCATAGAAGTTTAGTAGTGCATTTTACTCGCCCTTCCACGCGCTTTAAGATGCCGCTTGGCCCAATAAGCTATCTGAAATAGGAGCGACGTAAATTGAACAAATGTGATAGAATTTCGCTGAATTCTTATATTAACCAAAATACAAAATGATCTAATCGGGTCTCTGATTGCCCTATCATAGAAGTTTAACAGTGCATTTTACTCGCCATTCCACGCGCTTTAAGTTGCTGCCCAGCCCAGCACGCTATCTGAAATAGGAGCTACGTAAGTTGAACAAATGTCACAGAATTACGCTGCATTCTTATGTTAACCGTAATATAAAATGATCTAATCGGGTCTCTGTTTGCCTTATCCTAGAAGTTTAAGAGTGCATTTTACTCGCCATTTCATGCGCTTTGAGATGCCGCTTAGCCCAATACGCTATCTGAAATAGGAGCGACGTAAATTAAACAAATGTGATAGAATTTCGCTGAATTCTTGTATTAACCAAAATATAAAATGCTCTAATCGGGTCTCTGATTGCCCTATCATAGAAGTTTAACAGTGCATTTTACTCGCCATTCCACGCGCTTTGAGATGCCACTTAGCACAAGTCGCTATCTGAAATAGGAGCGATGTAAATTGAACAAATGTGATAGAATTTCGCTGAATTCTTATATTAACCTTAATGTAAAACGATCTAATCGGGTCTATGTTCGCCCTACCCAAGAAGTTTAATAGTGCATTTTACTCGCCCTTTCGTGCGCTGTGAGATGCCGCTTAGCCCAATACGCTATCTGAAATAGGAGCGACGTAAATTGAACAAATGTGATAGAATTTCGCTGGACTCTTATATTAACCAAAATATAAAATGATCTAATCGGGTCTCTGATTGCCCTATCATGGAAGTTTAATAGTGCATTTTACTGGCCATTCCACGCGCTTTTAGATGCCGCCTAGCCCAGTACGCTATCTGAAATAGGAGCTACGTAAGTTGAACGAATGTGGCACAATTACGCTGATTTCTTATATTAACCGTAATATAAAATGATCTAATCGGGTCTCTGTTTGCCTTATCCTAGAAGTTTAATAGTGCATTTTACTCGCCATTTCATGCGCTTTGAGATGCCTCTGAGCCCAATACGCTATCTGAAATAGGAGCGACGTAAATTGAACAAATGTGATAGAATTTCGCTGAATTCTTATATTAACCAAAATATAAAATGATCTAATCGGGTCTCTGATTGCCCTACCCTAGAAGTTTAATAGTGCATTTTACTCACCATTTCATGCGCTTTGAGATGCCGCTTAGCCCAATACGCTATCTGAAATTGGAGCGACGTAAATTGAACAAATGTGATAGAATTTCGCTGAATTCTTATATTAACCAAAATATAAAATGATCTAATCGGGTCTCTGATTGCCCTACCCTAGAAGTTTAATAGTGTATTTTACTCGCCATTTCATGCGCTTTGAGATGCCGCTTAGACCAATACGCTATCTGAAATAGGAGCGACGTAAATTAAACAAATGTGATAGAACTTCGCTGAATTCTTATATTAACCATAATATAAAATGATCTAATCGGGTCTCTGATTGCCCTACCCTAGAAGTTTAATAGTGCATTTTACTCACCATTCCACGCGCTTTAAGTTGCCGCCTAGCCCAGTACGCTATCTGAAATAGGAGCTACGTAAGTTGAACGAATGTCACAGAATTACGCTGAATTCTTATATTAACCGTAATATAAAATGATCTAATCGGGTCTCTGTTTGCCTTATCCTAGAAGTTTAATAGTGCATTTTACTCGTCAATTCATGCGCTTTGCGATGCCGCTTAGCCCAATAAGCTATCTGAAATAGGAGCGACGTAAATTGAAAAAATGTGATAGAATTTCCCTGAAATGTTATAGTAAACAAAATATAAAATGATATATTCGTAACTCTGATTGCCCTATCATAGAAGTTTAGAAGTGCATTTTACTCGCCCTTCCACGCGCTTTAAGATGCCGCCTAGCCCAGTACGCTATCTGAAATAGGAGCGACGTTAGTTGAACGAATGTGATAGAATTACGCTGAATTCTTATATTAACCGTAATATAAAATGATCTATTCGGGTGTCTGTTCGCCCTACCCTAGAAGTTTAATAGTGCATTTCACTCGCCATTCCATGCGCTTTGAGATGCCGCTTAGCCCAATACGCTATCTGAAATAGGAGCGACGTAAATTGAACAAATGTGATAGAATTTCGCTGAATTCTTATATTAACCAAAATATGAAATGATCTTATCGGGTCTCTGATTGCCCTACCCTAGAAGTTTAATAGTGCATTTTACTCGCCCTTTCGTGCGCTGTGAGATGCCGCTTAGCCCAATACGCTATCTGAAATAGCAGCGACGTAAATTGAACAAATGTGATAGAATTTCGCTGGATTCTTATATTAACCAAAATATAAAATGATCTAATCGGGTCTCTGATTGCCCTATCATAGAAGTTTCATAGTGCATTTTACTCGCCATTCCACGCGCTTTAAGTTGCCGCCTAGCCCAGTACGCTATCTGAAATAGGAGCTACGTAAGTTGAACAGATGTCACAGAATTACGCTGAATTCTTATATTAACCGTAATATAAAATGATCTAATCGGGTCTCTGTTTGCCTTATCCTAGAAATTTAATAGTGCATTTTACTCGTCAATTCATGCGCTTTGCGATGCCGCTTAGCCCAATAAGCTATCTGAGATAGGAGCGACGTAAATTGAACAAATGTGATAGAATTTCGCTGAATTCTTATATTAACCAAAATATAAAATGATCTAATCGGGTCTCTGATTGCCCTATCATAGAAGTTTAACAGTGCATTTTACTCGCCATTCCACGCGCTTTACGTTGCCGCCTAGCCCAGCACGCTATATGAAATAGGAGCTACGTAAGTTGAACAAATGTCACAGAATTACTCTGAATTCTTATATTAACCGTAATATAAAATGATCTAATCGGGTCTCTGTTTGCCTTATCCTAGAAGTTTAATAGTGCATTTTACTCGCCATTTCATGCGCTTTGAGATGCCTCTTAGCCCAATACGGTATCTGAAATAGGAGCGACGTAAATTGAACAAATGTGATAGAATTTCGCTGAATTCTTATATTAACCAAAATATAAAATGATCTAATCCGGTCTCTGTTTGCCCTACCCTAGAAGTTTAATAGTGCATTTTACGAGCCATTTCTTGCGCTTTGAGATGCAGCTTAGCCCAATACGCTATCTGAAATAGGAGCGACGTAAATTGAACAAATGTGATAGAATTTCGCTGGATTCTTATATTAACCAAAATATAAAATGATCTAATCGGGTCTCTGATTGCCCTACCCTAGAAGTTTAATAGTGCATTTTACTCGCCATTTCATGCGCTTTGAGATGCCGCTTAGCCCAATACGTTATCTGAAATAGGAGCGACGTAAATTGAACAAATGTGATAGAATTTCGCTGAATTCTTAAATTAACCATAATATAAAATGATCTAATGGGGTCTCTGTTTGCCCTACCCTAGAAGTTTAATAGTGCATTTTACTCGCCATTTCTTGCGTTTTGAGATGCCACTTAGCACAAGTCGCTATCTGAAATAGGAGCGATGTAAATTGAACAAATGTGATAGAATTTCGCTGAATTCTTATATTAACCTTAATGTAAAATGATCTAATCGGGTCTTTGCTCGCCCTACCCAAGAAGTTTAATAGTGCATTTCACTCGTCATTTCATGCGCTTTGCGATGCCGCTTAGCCCAATAAGCTATCTGAAATTCGAGCGACGTAAATTGAACAAATGTGATAGAATTTCGCTGAATTCTTATATTAACCAAAATATAAAATGATCTAATCGGGTCTCTGATTGCCCTACCCTGGAAGTTTAATAGTGTATTTTACTCGCCATTTCATGCGCTTTGAGATGCCGCTTAGACCAATACGCTATCTGAAATAGGAGCGACGTAAATTAAACAAATGTGATAGAACTTCGCTGAATTCTTATATTAACCATAATATAAAATGATCTAATCGGGTCTCTGATTGCCCTACCCTAGAAGTTTAATAGTGCATTTTACTCACCATTCCACGCGCTTTAAGTTGCCGCCTAGCCCAGTACGCTATCTGAAATAGGAGCTACGTAAGTTGAACAAATGTCACAGAATTACGCTGAATTCTTATATTAACCGTAATATAAAATGATCTAATCGGGTCTCTGTTTGCCTTATCCTAGAAGTTTAATAGTGCATTTTACTCGTCAATTCATGCGCTTTGCGATGCCGCTTAGCCCAATAAGCTATCTGAAATAGGAGCGACGTAAATTGAACAAATGTGATAGAATTTCGCTGAATTCTTATATTAACCAAAATATAAAATGATCTGATCGGGTCTCTGATTGCCCTATCATAGAAGTTTAACAGTGCATTTTACTCGCCATTCCACGCGCTTTAAGTTGCCGCCTAGCCCAGCACGCTATCTGAAATAGGAGCTACGTAAGTTGAACAAATGTCACAGAATTACGCTGAATTCTTATATTAACCGTAATATAAAATGATCTAATCGGGTCTCTGTTTGCCTTATCCTAGAAGTTTAATAGTGCATTTTACTCGCCATTTCATGCGCTTTGAGATGCCGCTTAGCCCAGTACACTATCTGAAATAGGAGCGACGTAAATTGAAAAAATGTGATAGAATTTCCCTGAAATGTTATAGTAAACAAAATATAAAATGATCTATTCGTAACTCTGATTGCCCTATCATAGAAGTTTAGAAGTGCATTTTACTCGCCCTTCCACGCGCTTTAAGATGCCGCCTAGCCCAGTACGCTATCTGAAATAGGAGCGACGTTAGTTGAACGAATGTGATAGAATTACGCTGAATTCTTATATTAACCGTAATATAAAATGATCTAATCGGGTCTCTGATTGCCCTACCCTAGAAGTTTAATAGTGCATTTTACTCCCCATTTCATGCGCTTTGAGATGCCGCTTAGCCCAATACGCTATCTGAAATAGGAGCGACGTAAATTAAACGAATGTGATAGAACTTCGCTGAATTCTTATATTAACCATAATATAAAATGATCTAATCGGGTCTCTGATTGCCCTACCCTAGAAGTTTAATAGTGCATTTTACTCACCATTCCACGCGCTTTAAGTTGCCGCCTAGCCCAGTACGCTATCTGAAATAGGAGCTACGTAAGTTGAACAGATGTCACAGAATTACGCTGAATTCTTATATTAACCGTAATATAAAATGATCTAATCGGGTCTCTGTTTGCCTTATCCTAGAAATTTAATAGTGCATTTTACTCGTCAATTCATGCGCTTTGCGATGCCGCTTAGCCCAATAAGCTATCTGAGATAGGAGCGACGTAAATTGAACAAATGTGATAGAATTTCGCTGAATTCTTATATTAACCAAAATATAAAATGATCTAATCGGGTCTCTGATTGCCCTATCATAGAAGTTTAACAGTGCATTTTACTCGCCATTCCACGCGCTTTACGTTGCCGCCTAGCCCAGCACGCTATATGAAATAGGAGCTACGTAAGTTGAACAAATGTCACAGAATTACTCTGAATTCTTATATTAACCGTAATATAAAATGATCTAATCGGGTCTCTGTTTGCCTTATCCTAGAAGTTTAATAGTGCATTTTACTCGCCATTTCATGCGCTTTGAGATGCCTCTTAGCCCAATACGCTATCTGAAATAGGAGCGACGTAAATTGAACAAATGTGATAGAATTTCGCTGAATTCTTATATTAACCAAAATATAAAATGATCTAATCCGGTCTCTGTTTGCCCTACCCTAGAAGTTTAATAGTGCATTTTACGAGCCATTTCTTGCGCTTTGAGATGCAGCTTAGCCCAATACGCTATCTGAAATAGGAGCGACGTAAATTGAACAAATGTGATAGAATTTCGCTGGATTCTTATATTAACCAAAATATAAAATGATCTAATCGGGTCTCTGATTGCCCTACCCTAGAAGTTTAATAGTGCATTTTACTCGCCATTTCATGCGCTTTGAGATGCCGCTTAGCCCAATACGTTATCTGAAATAGGAGCGACGTAAATTGAACAAATGTGATAGAATTTCGCTGAATTCTTAAATTAACCATAATATAAAATGATCTAATGGGGTCTCTGTTTGCCCTACCCTAGAAGTTTAATAGTGCATTTTACTCGCCATTTCTTGCGTTTTGAGATGCCACTTAGCACAAGTCGCTATCTGAAATAGGAGCGATGTAAATTGAACAAATGTGATAGAATTTCGCTGAATTCTTATATTAACCTTAATGTAAAATGATCTAATCGGGTCTTTGCTCGCCCTACCCAAGAAGTTTAATAGTGCATTTCACTCGTCATTTCATGCGCTTTGCGATGCCGCTTAGCCCAATAAGCTATCTGAAATTCGAGCGACGTATATTGAACAAATGTGATAGAATTTCGCTGAATTCTTATATTAACCAAAATATAAAATGATCTAATCGGGTCTCTGATTGCCCTATCATAGAAGTTTAATAGTGCATTTTACTCGCCATTCCACGCGCTTTAAGATGCCGCCTAGCCCAGTACGCTATCTGAAATAGGAGCTACGTAAGTTGAACGAATGTGACAGAATTACGCTGATTTCTTATATTAACCGTAATATAAAATGATCTAATCGGGTCTCTGTTTGCCTTATCCTAGAAGTTTAATAGTGCATTTTACTCGCCATTTCATGCGCTTTGAGATGCCTCTTAGCCCATTACGCTATCTGAAATAGGAGCGACGTAAATTGAACAAATGTGATAGAATTTCGCTGAATTCTTATATTAACCAAAATATAAAATGATCTAATCCGGTCTCTGTTTGCCCTACCCTAGAAGTTTAATAGTGCATTTTACTCGCCATTTCTTGCGCTTTGAGATGCAGCTTAGCCCAATACGCTATCTGAAATAGGAGCGACGTAAATTGAACAAATGTGGTAGAATTTCGTTGATTTCATATATTAACCAAAATATAAAATGATCCAACCGGGTCTCTGATTACCCTATCATAGAAGTTTAGTAGTGCATTTTACTCGCCCTTCCACGCGCTTTAAGATGCCGCTTGGCCCAATAAGCTATCTGAAATAGGAGCGACGTAAATTGAACAAATGTGATAGAATTTCGCTGAATTCTTATATTAACCAAAATACAAAATGATCTAATCGGGTCTCTGATTGCCCTATCATAGAAGTTTAACAGTGCATTTTACTCGCCATTCCACGCGCTTTAAGTTGCTGCCCAGCCCAGCACGCTATCTGAAATAGGAGCTACGTAAGTTGAACAAATGTCACAGAATTACGCTGAATTCTTATATTAACCGTAATATAAAATGATCTAATCGGGTCTCCGTTTGCCTTATCCTAGAAGTTTAATAGTGCATTTTACTCGGCAGTTCATGCGCTTTGAGATGCCGCTTAGCCCAATACGCTATCTGAAATAGGAGCGACGTAAATTGAACAAATGTGATAGAATTTCGCTGAATTCTTAAATTAACCAAAATATAAAATGATCTAATCGGGTCTCTGATTGCCCTACCCTAGAAGTTTAATAGTGCATTTTACTCGCCATTTCTTGCGCTTTGAGATGCCACTTAGCACAAGTCGCTATCTGAAATAGGAGCGATGTAAATTGAACAAATGTGATAGAATTTCGCTGAATTCTTATATTAACCTTAATGTAAAATGATCTAATCGGGTCTTTGTTCGCCCTACCCAAGAAGTTTAATAGTGCATTTCACTCGTCATTTCATGCGCTTTGCGATGCCGCTTAGCCCAATAAGCTATCTGAAATTCGAGCGACGTATATTGAACAAATGTGATAGAATTTCGCTGAATTCTTATATTAACCAAAATATAAAATTATCTAATCGGGTCTCTGATTGCCCTATCATAGAAGTTTAATAGTGCATTTTACTCGCCATTCCACGCGCTTTAAGATGCCGCCTAGCCCAGTACGCTATCTGAAATAGGAGCTACGTAAGTTGAACGAATGTGACAGAATTACGCTGATTTCTTATATTAACCAAAATATAAAATGATCTAATCGGGTCTCTGATTGCCCTATCATAGAAGTTTAACAGTGCATTGTACTCGCCATTCCACGCGCTTTAAGTTGCCGCCTAGCCCAGCACGCTATCTGAAATAGGAGCTACGTAAGTTGAACAAATGTCACAGATTTACGCTGAATTCTTATATTAACCGTAATATAAAATGATCTAATCGGTTCTCCGTTTGCCTTATCCTAGAAGTTTAATAGTGCATTTTACTTGCCATTTCATGCGCTTTGAGATGCCGCTTAGCCCAATACGCTATCTGAAATACGAGCGACGTAAATTGAACAAATGTGATAGAATTTAGCTGAATTCTTATATTAACCAAAATATAAAATGATCTAATGGGGTCTCTGTTTGCCCTACCCTAGAAGTTTAATAGTGCATTTTACTCGCCATTTCTTGCGCTTTGAGATGCCACTTAGCACAAGTCGCTATCTGAAATAGGAGCGATGTAAATTGAACAAATGTGATAGAATTTCGCTGAATTCTTATATTAACCTTAATGTAAAATGATCTAATCGGGTCTTTGTTCGCCCCACCCAAGAAGTTTAATAGTGCATTTCACTCGTCATTTCATGCGCTTTGCGATGCCGCTTAGCCCAATAAGCTATCTGAAATTGGAGCAACGTATATTGAACAAATGTGATAGAATTTCGCTGAATTCTTATATTAACCAAAATATAAAATGATCTAATCGGGTCTCTGATTGCCCTATCATAGAAGTTTAATAGTGCATTTTACTCGCCATTCCACGCGCTTTAAGATGCCGCCTAGCCCAGTACGCTATCTGAAATCGGAGCTACGTAAGTTGAACGAATGTGGCACAATTACGCTGATTTCTTATATTAACCGTAATATAAAATGATCTAATCGGGTCTCTGTTTGCCTTATCCCAGAAGTTTAATAGTGCATTTTACTCGCCATTTCATGCGCTTTGAGATGCCTCTTAGCCCAATACGCTATCTGAAATAGGAGCGACGTAAATTGAACAAATGTGATAGAATTTCGCTGAATTCTTATACTAACCAAAATATAAAATGATCTAATCCGGTCTCTGTTTGCCCTACCCTAGAAGTTTAATAGTGCATTTTACGAGCCATTTCTTACGCTTTGAGATGCAGCTTAGCCCAATACGCTATCTGAAATAGGAGCGACGTAAATTGAACAAATGTGATAGAATTTCGCTGAATTCTTATATTAACCAAAATATGAAATGATCTTATCGGGTCTCTGATTGCCCTACCCTAGAAGTTTAATAGTACATTTTACTCGCCCTTTCGTGCGCTGTGAGATGCCGCTTAGCCCAATACGCTATCTGAAATAGGAGCGACGTAAATTGAACAAATGTGATAGAATTTCGCTGGATTCTTATATTAACCAAAATATAAAATGATCTAATCGGGTCTCTGATTGCCCTATCATAGAAGTTTAATAGTGTATTTTACTCGCCATTCCACGCGCTTTAGGTTGCCGCCTAGCCCAGTACGCTATCTGAAATAGGAGCTACGTAAGTTGAACAAATGTCACAGAATTACGCTGCATTCTTATGTTAACCGTAATATAAAATGATCTAATCGGGTCTCTGTTTGCCTTATCCTAGAAGTTTAAGAGTGCATTTTACTCGCCATTTCATGCGCTTTCAGATGCCGCTTAGCCCAATACGCTATCTGAAATAGGAGCGACGTAAATTAAACAAATGTGATAGAACTTCGCTGGATTCTTATATTAACCAAAATATAAAATGATCTAATCGGGTCTCTGATTGCCCTATCATAGAAGTTTAACAGTGCATTTTACTCGCCATTCCACGCGCTTTAAGTTGCCGCCTAGCCCAGCACGCTATCTGAAACAGGAGCTACGTAAGTTGAACAAATGTCACAGAATTACGCTGAATTCTTATATTAACCATAATATAAAATGATCTAATCGGGTCTCTGATTGCCCTACCCTAGAAGTTTAATAGTGCATTTTACTCACCATTCCACGCGCTTTAAGTTGCCGCCTAGCCCAATACGCTATCTGAAATAGGAGCGACGTAAATTGAACAAATGTGATAGAATTTCGCTGAATTCTTATATTAACCAAAATATAAAATGATCTAATGGGGTCTCTGTTTGCCCTACCCTAGAAGTTTAATAGTGCATTTTACTCGCCATTTCTTGCGCTTTGAGATGCCACTTAGCACAAGTCGCTATCTGAAATAGGAGCGATGTAAATTGAACAAATGTGATAGAATTTCGCTGAATTCTTATATTAACCTTAACGTAAAATGATCTAATCGGGTCTTTGTTCGCACTACCCAAGAAGTTTAATAGTGCATTTCACTCGTCATTTCATGCGCTTTGCGATGCCGCTTAGCCCAATAAGCTATCTGAAATTGGAGCGACGTATATTGAACAAATGTGATAGAATTTCGCTGAATTCATATATTAACCAAAATATAAAATGATCTAATCGGGTCTCTGATTGCCCTATCATGGAAGTTTAATAGTGCATTTTACTGGCCATTCCACGCGCTTTTAGATGCCGCCTAGCCCAGTACGCTATCTGAAATAGGAGCTACGTAAGTTGAACGAATGTGGCACAATTACGCTGATTTCTTATATTAACCGTAATATAAAATGATCTAATCGGGTCTCTGTTTGCCTTATCCTAGAAGTTTAATAGTGCATTTTACTCGCCATTTCATGCGCTTTGAGATGCCTCTTAGCCCAATACGCTATCTGAAATAGGAGCGACGTAAATTGAACAAATGTGATAGAATTTCGCTGAATTCTTATATTAACCAAAATATAAAATGATCTAATCCGGTCTCTGTTTGCCCTACCCTAGAAGTTTAATAGTGCATTTTACGAGCCATTTCTTGCGCTTTGAGATGCAGCTTAGCCCAATACGCTATCTGAAATAGGAGCGACGTAAATTGAACAAATGTGATAGAATTTCGCTGAATTCTTATATTAACCAAAATGTGAAATGATCTTATCGGGCCCTGATTGCCCTACCCTAGAAGTTTAATAGTGCATTTTACTCGCCCTTTCGTGAGCTGTGAGATGCCGCTTACCCCAATACGCTATCTGAAATAGGAGCGACGTAAATTGAACAAATGTGATAGAATTTCGCTGGATTCTTATATTAACCAAAATATAAAATGATCTAATCGGGTCTCTGATTGCCCTATCATAGAAGTTTAATAGTGTATTTTACTCGCCATTCCACGCGCTTTAAGTTGCCGCCTAGCCCAGTACGCTATCTGAAATAGGAGCTACGTAAGTTGAACAAATGTCACAGAATTACGCTGCATTCTTATGTTAACCGTAATATAAAATGATCTAATCGGGTCTCTGTTTGCCTTATACTAGAAGTTTAAGAGTGCATTTTACTCGCCATTTCATGCGCTTTGAGATGCCGCTTAGCCCAATACGCTATCTGAAATAGGAGCGACGTAAATTAAACAAATGTGATAGAATTTCGCTGAATTCTTGTATTAACCAAAATATAAAATGCTCTAATCGGGTCTCTGATTGCCCTATCATAGAAGTTTAACAGTGCATTTTACTCGCCATTCCACGCGCTTTGAGATGCCACTTAGCACAAGTCGCTATCTGAAATAGGAGCGATGTAAATTGAACAAATGTGATAGAATTTCGCTGAATTCTTATATTAACCTTAATGTAAAACGATCTAATCGGGTCTATGTTCGCCCTACCCAAGAAGTTTAATAGTGCATTTTACTCGCCCTTTCGTGCGCTGTGAGATGCCGCTTAGCCCAATACGCTATCTGAAATAGGAGCGACGTAAATTGAACAAATGTGATAGAATTTCGCTGGACTCTTATATTAACCAAAATATAAAATGATCTAATCGGGTCTCTGATTGCCCTATCATGGAAGTTTAATAGTGCATTTTACTGGCCATTCCACGCGCTTTTAGATGCCGCCTAGCCCAGTACGCTATCTGAAATAGGAGCTACGTAAGTTGAACGAATGTAGCACAATTACGCTGATTTCTTATATTAACCGTAATATAAAATGATCTAATCGGGTCTCTGTTTGCCTTATCCTAGAAGTTTAATAGTGCATTTTACTCGCCATTTCATGCGCTTTGAGATGCCTCTTAGCCCAATACGCTATCTGAAATAGGAGCGACGTAAATTGAACAAATGTGATAGAATTTCGCTGAATTCTTATATTAACCAAAATATAAAATGATCTAATCCGGTCTCTGTTTGCCCTACCCTAGAAGTTTAATAGTGCATTTTACGAGCCATTTCTTGCGCTTTGAGATGCAGCTTAGCCCAATACGCTATCTGAAATAGGAGCGACGTAAATTGAACAAATGTGATAGAATTTCGCTGAATTCTTATATTAACCAAAATGTGAAATGATCTTATCGGGCCCTGATTGCCCTACCCTAGAAGTTTAATAGTGCATTTTACTCGCCCTTTCGTGCGCTGTGAGATGCCGCTTAGCCCAATACGCTATCTGAAATAGGAGCGACGTAAATTGAACAAATGTGATAGAATTTCGCTGGATTCTTATATTAACCAAAATATAAAATGATCTAATCGGGTCTCTGATTGCCCTATCGTAGAAGTTTAATAGTGCATTTTACTCACCATTCCACGCGCTTTAAGTTGCCGCCTAGCCCAGTACGCTATCTGAAATAGGAGCTACGTAAGTTGAACGAATGTCACAGAATTACGCTGAATTCTTATGTTAACCGTAATATAAAATGATCTAATCGGGTCTCTGTTTGCCTTATCCTAGAAGTTTAATAGTGCATTTTACTCGTCAATCCATGCGCTTTGCGATGCCGCTTAGCCCAATAAGCTATCTGAAATAGGAGCGACGTAAATTGAACAAATGTGATAGAATTTCGCTGAATTCTTGTATTAACCAAAATATAAAATGCTCTAATCGGGTCTCTGATTGCCCTATCATAGAAGTTTAACAGTGCATTTTACTCGCCATTCCACGCGCTTTGAGATGCCACTTAGCACAAGTCGCTATCTGAAATAGGAGCGATGTAAATTGAACAAATGTGATAGAATTTCGCTGAATTCTTATATTAACCTTAATGTAAAACGATCTAATCGGGTCTATGTTCGCCCTACCCAAGAAGTTTAATAGTGCATTTTACTCGCCCTTTCGTGCGCTGTGAGATGCCGCTTAGCCCAATACGCTATCTGAAATAGGAGCGACGTAAATTGAACAAATGTGATAGAATTTCGCTGGACTCTTATATTAACCAAAATATAAAATGATCTAATCGGGTCTCTGATTGCCCTATCATAGAAGTTTAAGAGTGCATTTTGCTCGCCATTCCACGCGCTTTAAGTTGCCGCCTAGCCCAGTACGCTATCTGAAATAGGAGCTACGTAAGTTGAACAAATGTCACAGAATTACGCTGCATTCTTATGTTAACCGTAATATAAAATGATCTAATCAGGTCTCTGTTTGCCTTATCCTAGAAGTTTAAGAGTGCATTTTACTCGCCATTTCATGCGCTTTGAGATGCCGCTTAGCCCAATACGCTATCTGAAATAGGAGCGACGTAGATTGAACAAATGTGATAGAATTTCGCTGAATTCTTATATTAACCAAAATATAAAATGATCTAATCGGGTCTCTGATTGCCCTACCCTAGAAGTTTAATAGTGCATTTTACTCACCATTTCATGCGCTTTGAGATGCCGCTTAGCCCAATACGCTATCTGAAATTGGAGCGACGTAAATTGAACAAATGTGATAGAATTTCGCTGAATTCTTATATTAACCAAAATATAAAATGATCTAATCGGGTCTCTGATTGCCCTACCCTAGAAGTTTAATAGTGTATTTTACTCGCCATTTCATGCGCTTTGAGATGCCGCTTAGACCAATACGCTATCTGAAATAGGAGCGACGTAAATTAAACAAATGTGATAGAACTTCGCTGAATTCTTATATTAACCATAATATAAAATGATCTAATCGGGTCTCTGATTGCCCTACCCTAGAAGTTTAATAGTGCATTTTACTCACCATTCCACGCGCTTTAAGTTGCCGCCTAGCCCAGTACGCTATCTGAAATAGGAGCTACGTAAGTTGAACGAATGTCACAGAATTACGCTGAATTCTTATATTAACCGTAATATAAAATGATCTAATCGGGTCTCTGTTTGCCTTATCCTAGAAGTTTAATAGTGCATTTTACTCGTCAATTCATGCGCTTTGCGATGCCGCTTAGCCCAATAAGCTATCTGAAATAGGAGCGACGTAAATTGAAAAAATGTGATAGAGTTTCCCTGAAATGTTATAGTAAACAAAATATAAAATGATATATTCGTAACTCTGATTGCCCTATCATAGAAGTTTAGAAGTGCATTTTACTCGCCCTTCCACGCGCTTTAAGATGCCGCCTAGCCCAGTACGCTATCTGAAATAGGAGCGACGTTAGTTGAACGAATGTGATAGAATTACGCTGAATTCTTATATTAACCGTAATATAAAATGATCTATTCGGGTGTCTGTTCGCCCTACCCTAGAAGTTTAATAGTGCATTTCACTCGCCATTCCATGCGCTTTGAGATGCCGCTTAGCCCAATACGCTATCTGAAATAGGAGCGACGTAAATTGAACAAATGTGATAGAATTTCGCTGAATTCTTATATTAACCAAAATATGAAATGATCTTATCGGGTCTCTGATTGCCCTACCCTAGAAGTTTAATAGTGCATTTTACTCGCCCTTTCGTGCGCTGTGAGATGCCGCTTAGCCCAATACGCTATCTGAAATAGCAGCGACGTAAATTGAACAAATGTGATAGAATTTCGCTGGATTCTTATATTAACCAAAATATAAAATGATCTAATCGGGTCTCTGATTGCCCTATCATAGAAGTTTCATAGTGCATTTTACTCGCCATTCCACGCGCTTTAAGTTGCCGCCTAGCCCAGTACGCTATCTGAAATAGGAGCTACGTAAGTTGAACAAATGTCACAGAATTACGCTGAATTCTTATGTTAACCGTAATATAAAATGATCTAATCGGGTCTCTGTTTGCCTTATCCTAGAAGTTTAATAGTGCATTTTACTCGCCATTTCATGCGCTTTGAGATGCCGCTTAGCCCAGTACATTATCTGAAATAGGAGCGACGTAAATTGAAAAAATGTGATAGAATTTCCCTGAAATGTTATAGTAAACAAAATATAAAATGATCTATTCGTAACTCTGATTGCCCTATCATAGAAGTTTAGAAGTGCATTTTACTCGCCCTTCCACGCGCTTTAAGATGCCGCCTAGCCCAGTACGCTATCTGAAATAGGAGCGACGTTAGTTGAACGAATGTGATAGAATTACGCTGAATTCTTATATTAACCGTAATATAAAATGATCTATTCGGGTGTCTGTTCGCCCTACCCTAGAAGTTTAATAGTGCATTTCACTCGCCATTCCATGCGCTTTGAGATGCCGCTTAGCCCAATACGCTATCTGAAATAGGAGCGACGTAAATTGAACAAATGTGATAGAATTTCGCTGAATTCTTATATTAACCAAAATATGAAATGATCTTATCGGGTCTCTGATTGCCCTACCCTAGAAGTTTAATAGTGCATTTTACTCGCCCTTTCGTGCGCTTTGAGATGCCGCTTAGCCCAATACGCTATCTCAAATAGGAGCCACGTAAATTGAACAAATGTGATAGAATTTCGCTGAATTCTTATATTAACCAAAATATAAAATGATCTAATCGGGTCTCTGATTGCCCTACCCTAGAAGTTTAATAGTGCATTTTACTCGCCATTTCATGCGCTTTGAGATGCCGCTTAGCCCAATACGCTATCTGAAATAGGAGCGACGTAAATTAAACGAATGTGATAGAACTTCGCTGAATTCTTATATTAACCATAATATAAAATGATCTAATCGGGTCTCTGATTGCCCTACCCTAGAAGTTTAATAGTGCATTTTACTCACCATTCCACGCGCTTTAAGTTGCCGCCTAGCCCAGTACGCTATCTGAAATAGGAGCTACGTAAGTTGAACAGATGTCACAGAATTACGCTGAATTCTTATATTAACCGTAATATAAAATGATCTAATCGGGTCTCTGTTTGCCTTATCCTAGAAATTTAATAGTGCATTTTACTCGTCAATTCATGCGCTTTGCGATGCCGCTTAGCCCAATAAGCTATCTGAGATAGGAGCGACGTAAATTGAACAAATGTGATAGAATTTCGCTGAATTCTTATATTAACCAAAATATAAAATGATCTAATCGGGTCTCTGATTGCCCTATCATAGAAGTTTAACAGTGCATTTTACTCGCCATTCCACGCGCTTTACGTTGCCGCCTAGCCCAGCACGCTATATGAAATAGGAGCTACGTAAGTTGAACAAATGTCACAGAATTACGCTGAATTCTTATATTAACCGTAATATAAAATGATCTAATCGGGTCTCTGTTTGCCTTATCCTAGAAGTTTAATAGTGCATTTTACTCGCCATTTCATGCGCTTTGAGATGCCTCTTAGCCCAATACGCTATCTGAAATAGGAGCGACGTAAATTGAACAAATGTGATAGAATTTCGCTGAATTCTTATATTAACCAAAATATAAAATGATCTAATCCGGTCTCTGTTTGCCCTACCCTAGAAGTTTAATAGTGCATTTTACGAGCCATTTCTTGCGCTTTGAGATGCAGCTTAGCCCAATACGCTATCTGAAATAGGAGCGACGTAAATTGAACAAATGTGATAGAATTTCGCTGAATTCTTATATTAACCAAAATGTGAAATGATCTTATCGGGCCCTGATTGCCCTACCCTAGAAGTTTAATAGTGCATTTTACTCGCCCTTTCGTGCGCTGTGAGATGCCGCTTACCCCAATACGCTATCTGAAATAGGAGCGACGTAAATTGAACAAATGTGATAGAATTTCGCTGGATTCTTATATTAACCAAAATATAAAATGATCTAATCGGGTCTCTGATTGCCCTATCATAGAAGTTTAATAGTGTATTTTACTCGCCATTCCACGCGCTTTAAGTTGCCGCCTAGCCCAGTACGCTATCTGAAATAGGAGCTACGTAAGTTGAACAAATGTCACAGAATTACGCTGCATTCTTATGTTAACCGTAATATAAAATGATCTAATCAGGTCTCTGTTTGCCTTATCCTAGAAGTTTAAGAGTGCATTTTACTCGCCATTTCATGCGCTTTGAGATGCCGCTTAGCCCAATACGCTATCTGAAATAGGGGCGACGTAAATTAAACAAATGTGATAGAATTTCGCTGAATTCTTGTATTAACCAAAATATAAAATGCTCTAATCGGGTCTCTGATTGCCCTATCATAGAAGTTTAACAGTGCATTTTACTCGCCATTCCACGCGCTTTGAGATGCCACTTAGCACAAGTCGCTATCTGAAATAGGAGCGATGTAAATTGAACAAATGTGATAGAATTTCGCTGAATTCTTATATTAACCAAAATATAAAATGATCTAATCGGGTCTCTGATTGCCCTATCATGGAAGTTTAATAGTGCATTTTACTGGCCATTCCACGCGCTTTTAGATGCCGCCTAGCCCAGTACGCTATCTGAAATAGGAGCTACGTAAGTTGAACGAATGTGGCACAATTACGCTGATTTCTTATATTAACCGTAATATAAAATGATCTAATCGGGTCTCTGTTTGCCTTATCCTAGAAGTTTAATAGTGCATTTTACTCGCCATTTCATGCGCTTTGAGATGCCTCTTAGCCCAATACGCTATCTGAAATAGGAGCGACGTAAATTGAACAAATGTGATAGAATTTCGCTGAATTCTTATATTAACCAAAATATAAAATGATCTAATCCGGTCTCTGTTTGCCCTACCCTAGAAGTTTAATAGTGCATTTTACGAGCCATTTCTTGCGCTTTGAGATGCAGCTTAGCCCAATACGCTATCTGAAATAGGAGCGACGTAAATTGAACAAATGTGATAGAATTTCGCTGAATTCTTATATTAACCAAAATGTGAAATGATCTTATCGGGCCCTGATTGCCCTACCCTAGAAGCTTAATAGTGCATTTTACTCGCCCTTTCGTGCGCTGTGAGATGCCGCTTAGCCCAATACGCTATCTGAAATAGGAGCGACGTAAATTGAACAAATGTGATAGAATTTCGCTGGATTCTTATATTAACCAAAATATAAAATGATCTAATCGGGTCTCTGATTGCCCTATCGTAGAAGTTTAATAGTGCATTTTACTCACCATTCCACGCGCTTTAAGTTGCCGCCTAGCCCAGTACGCTATCTGAAATAGGAGCTACGTAAGTTGAACGAATGTCACAGAATTACGCTGAATTCTTATGTTAACCGTAATATAAAATGATCTAATCGGGTCTCTGTTTGCCTTATCCTAGAAGTTTAATAGTGCATTTTACTCGTCAATCCATGCGCTTTGCGATGCCGCTTAGCCCAATAAGCTATCTGAAATAGGAGCGACGTAAATTGAACAAATGTGATAGAATTTCGCTGAATTCTTGTATTAACCAAAATATAAAATGCTCTAATCGGGTCTCTGATTGCCCTATCATAGAAGTTTAACAGTGCATTTTACTCGCCATTCCACGCGCTTTGAGATGCCACTTAGCACAAGTCGCTATCTGAAATAGGAGCGATGTAAATTGAACAAATGTGATAGAATTTCGCTGAATTCTTATATTAACCTTAATGTAAAACGATCTAATCGGGTCTATGTTCGCCCTACCCAAGAAGTTTAATAGTGCATTTTACTCGCCCTTTCGTGCGCTGTGAGATGCCGCTTAGCCCAATACGCTATCTGAAATAGGAGCGACGTAAATTGAACAAATGTGATAGAATTTCGCTGGACTCTTATATTAACCAAAATATAAAATGATCTAATCGGGTCTCTGATTGCCCTATCATAGAAGTTTAAGAGTGCATTTTGCTCGCCATTCCACGCGCTTTAAGTTGCCGCCTAGCCCAGTACGCTATCTGAAATAGGAGCTACGTAAGTTGAACAAATGTCACAGAATTACGCTGCATTCTTATGTTAACCGTAATATAAAATGATCTAATCAGGTCTCTGTTTGCCTTATCCTAGAAGTTTAATAGTGCATTTTACTCGCCATTTCATGCGCTTTGAGATGCCGCTTAGCCCAATACGCTATCTGAAATAGGAGCGACGTAGATTGAACAAATGTGATAGAATTTCGCTGAATTCTTATATTAACCAAAATATAAAATGATCTAATCGGGTCTCTGATTGCCCTACCCTAGAAGTTTAATAGTGCATTTTACTCACCATTTCATGCGCTTTGAGATGCCGCTTAGCCCAATACGCTATCTGAAATTGGAGCGACGTAAATTGAACAAATGTGATAGAATTTCGCTGAATTCTTATATTAACCAAAATATAAAATGATCTAATCGGGTCTCTGATTGCCCTAGCCTAGAAGTTTAATAGTGTATTTTACTCGCCATTTCATGCGCTTTGAGATGCCGCTTAGACCAATACGCTATCTGAAATAGGAGCGACGTAAATTAAACAAATGTGATAGAACTTCGCTGAATTCTTATATTAACCATAATATAAAATGATCTAATCGGGTCTCTGATTGCCCTACCCTAGAAGTTTAATAGTGCATTTTACTCACCATTCCACGCGCTTTAAGTTGCCGCCTAGCCCAGTACGCTATCTGAAATAGGAGCTACGTAAGTTGAACGAATGTCACAGAATTACGCTGAATTCTTATATTAACCGTAATATAAAATGATCTAATCGGGTCTCTGTTTGCCTTATCCTAGAAGTTTAATAGTGCATTTTACTCGTCAATTCATGCGCTTTGCGATGCCGCTTAGCCCAATAAGCTATCTGAAATAGGAGCGACGTAAATTGAAAAAATGTGATAGAGTTTCCCTGAAATGTTATAGTAAACAAAATATAAAATGATATATTCGTAACTCTGATTGCCCTATCATAGAAGTTTAGAAGTGCATTTTACTCGCCCTTCCACGCGCTTTAAGATGCCGCCTAGCCCAGTACGCTATCTGAAATAGGAGCGACGTTAGTTGAACGAATGTGATAGAATTACGCTGAATTCTTATATTAACCGTAATATAAAATGATCTATTCGGGTGTCTGTTCGCCCTACCCTAGAAGTTTAATAGTGCATTTCACTCGCCATTCCATGCGCTTTGAGATGCCGCTTAGCCCAATACGCTATCTGAAATAGGAGCGACGTAAATTGAACAAATGTGATAGAATTTCGCTGAATTCTTATATTAACCAAAATATGAAATGATCTTATCGGGTCTCTGATTGCCCTACCCTAGAAGTTTAATAGTGCATTTTACTCGCCCTTTCGTGCGCTGTGAGATGCCGCTTAGCCCAATACGCTATCTGAAATAGCAGCGACGTAAATTGAACAAATGTGATAGAATTTCGCTGGATTCTTATATTAACCAAAATATAAAATGATCTAATCGGGTCTCTGATTGCCCTATCATAGAAGTTTCATAGTGCATTTTACTCGCCATTCCACGCGCTTTAAGTTGCCGCCTAGCCCAGTACGCTATCTGAAATAGGAGCTACGTAAGTTGAACAAATGTCACAGAATTACGCTGAATTCTTATGTTAACCGTAATATAAAATGATCTAATCGGGTCTCTGTTTGCCTTATCCTAGAAGTTTAATAGTGCATTTTACTCGCCATTTCATGCGCTTTGAGATGCCGCTTAGCCCAGTACATTATCTGAAATAGGAGCGACGTAAATTGAAAAAATGTGATAGAATTTCCCTGAAATGTTATAGTAAACAAAATATAAAATGATCTATTCGTAACTCTGATTGCCCTATCATAGAAGTTTAGAAGTGCATTTTACTCGCCCTTCCACGCGCTTTAAGATGCCGCCTAGCCCAGTACGCTATCTGAAATAGGAGCGACGTTAGTTGAACGAATGTGATAGAATTACGCTGAATTCTTATATTAACCGTAATATAAAATGATCTATTCGGGTGTCTGTTCGCCCTACCCTAGAAGTTTAATAGTGCATTTCACTCGCCATTCCATGCGCTTTGAGATGCCGCTTAGCCCAATACGCTATCTGAAATAGGAGCGACGTAAATTGAACAAATGTGATAGAATTTCGCTGAATTCTTATATTAACCAAAATATGAAATGATCTTATCGGGTCTCTGATTGCCCTACCCTAGAAGTTTAATAGTGCATTTTACTCGCCCTTTCGTGCGCTTTGAGATGCCGCTTAGCCCAATACGCTATCTCAAATAGGAGCGACGTAAATTGAACAAATGTGATAGAATTTCGCTGAATTCTTATATTAACCAAAATATAAAATGATCTAATCGGGTCTCTGATTGCCCTACCCTAGAAGTTTAATAGTGCATTTTACTCGCCATTTCATGCGCTTTGAGATGCCGCTTAGCCCAATACGCTATCTGAAATAGGAGCGACGTAAATTAAACGAATGTGATAGAACTTCGCAGAATTCTTATATTAACCATAATATAAAATGATCTAATCGGGTCTCTGATTGCCCTACCCTAGAAGTTTAATAGTGCATTTTACTCACCATTCCACGCGCTTTAAGTTGCCGCCTAGCCCAGTACGCTATCTGAAATAGGAGCTACGTAAGTTGAACAGATGTCACAGAATTACGCTGAATTCTTATATTAACCGTAATATAAAATGATCTAATCGGGTCTCTGTTTGCCTTATCCTAGAAATTTAATAGTGCATTTTACTCGTCAATTCATGCGCTTTGCGATGCCGCTTAGCCCAATAAGCTATCTGAGATAGGAGCGACGTAAATTGAACAAATGTGATAGAATTTCGCTGAATTCTTATATTAACCAAAATATAAAATGATCTAATCGGGTCTCTGATTGCCCTATCATAGAAGTTTAACAGTGCATTTTACTCGCCATTCCACGCGCTTTACGTTGCCGCCTAGCCCAGCACGCTATATGAAATAGGAGCTACGTAAGTTGAACAAATGTCACAGAATTACGCTGAATTCTTATATTAACCGTAATATAAAATGATCTAATCGGGTCTCTGTTTGCCTTATCCTAGAAGTTTAATAGTGCATTTTACTCGCCATTTCATGCGCTTTGAGATGCCTCTTAGCCCAATACGCTATCTGAAATAGGAGCGACGTAAATTGAACAAATGTGATAGAATTTCGCTGAATTCTTATATTAACCAAAATATAAAATGATCTAATCCGGTCTCTGTTTGCCCTACCCTAGAAGTTTAATAGTGCATTTTACGAGCCATTTCTTGCGCTTTGAGATGCAGCTTAGCCCAATACGCTATCTGAAATAGGAGCGACGTAAATTGAACAAATGTGATAGAATTTCGCTGAATTCTTATATTAACCAAAATGTGAAATGATCTTACCGGGCCCTGATTGCCCTACCCTAGAAGTTTAAGAGTGCATTTTACTCGCCATTTCATGCGCTTTGAGATGCCGCTTAGCCCAATACGCTATCTGAAATAGGAGCGACGTAAATTAAACAAATGTGATAGAATTTCGCTGAATTCTTGTATTAACCAAAATATAAAATGCTCTAATCGGGTCTCTGATTGCCCTATCATAGAAGTTTAACAGTGCATTTTACTCGCCATTCCACGCGCTTTGAGATGCCACTTAGCACAAGTCGCTATCTGAAATAGGAGCGATGTAAATTGAACAAATGTGATAGAATTTCGCTGAATTCTTATATTAACCTTAATGTAAAACGATCTAATCGGGTCTATGTTCGCCCTACCCAAGAAGTTTAATAGTGCATTTTACTCGCCCTTTCGTGCGCTGTGAGATGCCGCTTAGCCCAATACGCTATCTGAAATAGGAGCGACGTAAATTGAACAAATGTGATAGAATTTCGCTGGACTCTTATATTAACCAAAATATAAAATGATCTAATCGGGTCTCTGATTGCCCTATCATGGAAGTTTAATAGTGCATTTTACTGGCCATTCCACGCGCTTTTAGATGCCGCCTAGCCCAGTACGCTATCTGAAATAGGAGCTACGTAAGTTGAACGAATGTGGCACAATTACGCTGATTTCTTATATTAACCGTAATATAAAATGATCTAATCGGGTCTCTGTTTGCCTTATCCTAGAAGTTTAATAGTGCATTTTACTCGCCATTTCATGCGCTTTGAGATGCCTCTTAGCCCAATACGCTATCTGAAATAGGAGCGACGTAAATTGAACAAATGTGATAGAATTTCGCTGAATTCTTATATTAACCAAAATATAAAATGATCTAATCCGGTCTCTGTTTGCCCTACCCTAGAAGTTTAATAGTGCATTTTACGAGCCATTTCTTGCGCTTTGAGATGCAGCTTAGCCCAATACGCTATCTGAAATAGGAGCGACGTAAATTGAACAAATGTGATAGAATTTCGCTGAATTCTTATATTAACCAAAATGTGAAATGATCTTATCGGGCCCTGATTGCCCTACCCTAGAAGTTTAATAGTGCATTTTACTCGCCCTTTCGTGCGCTGTGAGATGCCGCTTAGCCCAATACGCTATCTGAAATAGGAGCGACGTAAATTGAACAAATGTGATAGAATTTCGCTGGATTCTTATATTAACCAAAATATAAAATGATCTAATCGGGTCTCTGATTGCCCTATCGTAGAAGTTTAATAGTGCATTTTACTCGCCATTCCACGCGCTTTAAGTTGCCGCCTAGCCCAGTACGCTATCTGAAATAGGAGCTACGTAAGTTGAACAAATGTCACAGAATTACGCTGCATTCTTATGTTAACCGTAATATAAAATGATCTAATCGGGTCTCTGTTTGCCTTATCCTAGAAGTTTAATAGTGCATTTTACTCGTCAATCCATGCGCTTTGCGATGCCGCTTAGCCCAATAAGCTATCTGAAATAGGAGCGACGTAAATTGAACAAATGTGATAGAATTTCGCTGAATTCTTGTATTAACCAAAATATAAAATGCTCTAATCGGGTCTCTGATTGCCCTATCATAGAAGTTTAACAGTGCATTTTACTCGCCATTCCACGCGCTTTGAGATGCCACTTAGCACAAGTCGCTATCTGAAATAGGAGCGATGTAAATTGAACAAATGTGATAGAATTTCGCTGAATTCTTATATTAACCTTAATGTAAAACGATCTAATCGGGTCTATGTTCGCCCTACCCAAGAAGTTTAATAGTGCATTTTACTCGCCCTTTCGTGCGCTGTGAGATGCCGCTTAGCCCAATACGCTATCTGAAATAGGAGCGACGTAAATTGAACAAATGTGATAGAATTTCGCTGGACTCTTATATTAACCAAAATATAAAATGATCTAATCGGGTCTCTGATTGCCCTATCATAGAAGTTTAAGAGTGCATTTTGCTCGCCATTCCACGCGCTTTAAGTTGCCGCCTAGCCCAGTACGCTATCTGAAATAGGAGCTACGTAAGTTGAACAAATGTCACAGAATTACGCTGCATTCTTATGTTAACCGTAATATAAAATGATCTAATCAGGTCTCTGTTTGCCTTATCCTAGAAGTTTAAGAGTGCATTTTACTCGCCATTTCATGCGCTTTGAGATGCCGCTTAGCCCAATACGCTATCTGAAATAGGAGCGACGTAAATTGAACAAATGTGATAGAATTTCGCTGAATTCTTATATTAACCAAAATATAAAATGATCTAATCGGGTCTCTGATTGCCCTACCCTAGAAGTTTAATAGTGCATTTTACTCACCATTTCATGCGCTTTGAGATGCCGCTTAGCCCAATACGCTATCTGAAATTGGAGCGACGTAAATTGAACAAATGTGATAGAATTTCGCTGAATTTTTATATTAACCAAAATATAAAATGATCTAATCGGGTCTCTGATTGCCCTACCCTAGAAGTTTAATAGTGTATTTTGCTCGCCATTTCATGCGCTTTGAGATGCCGCTTAGACCAATACGCTATCTGAAATAGGAGCGACGTAAATTAAACAAATGTGATAGAACTTCGGTGAATTCTTATATTAACCATAATATAAAATGATCTAATCGGGTCTCTGATTGCCCTACCCTAGAAGTTTAATAGTGCATTTTACTCACCATTCCACGCTCTTTAAGTTGCCGCCTAGCCCAGTACGCTATCTGAAATAGGAGCTACGTAAGTTGAACGAATGTCACAGAATTACGCTGAATTCTTATATTAACCGTAATATAAAATGATCTAATCGGGTCTCTGTTTGCCTTATCCTAGAAGTTTAATAGTGCATTTTACTCGTCAATTCATGCGCTTTGCGATGCCGCTTAGCCCAATAAGCTATCTGAAATAGGAGCGACGTAAATTGAAAAAATGTGATAGAATTTCCCTGAAATGTTATAGTAAACAAAATATAAAATGATATATTCGTAACTCTGATTGCCCTATCATAGAAGTTTAGAAGTGCATTTTACTCGCCCTTCCACGCGCTTTAAGATGCCGCCTAGCCCAGTACGCTATCTGAAATAGGAGCGACGTTAGTTGAACGAATGTGATAGAATTACGCTGAATTCTTATATTAACCGTAATATAAAATGATCTATTCGGGTGTCTGTTCGCCCTACCCTAGAAGTTTAATAGTGCATTTCACTCGCCATTCCATGCGCTTTGAGATGCCGCTTAGCCCAATACGCTATCTGAAATAGGAGCGACGTAAATTGAACAAATGTGATAGAATTTCGCTGAATTCTTATATTAACCAAAATATGAAATGATCTTATCGGGTCTCTGATTGCCCTACCCTAGAAGTTTAATAGTGCATTTTACTCGCCCTTTCGTGCGCTGTGAGATGCCGCTTAGCCCAATACGCTATCTGAAATAGGAGCGACGTAAATTGAACAAATGTGATAGAATTTCGCTGGATTCTTATATTAACCAAAATATAAAATGATCTAATCGGGTCTCTGATTGCCCTATCGTAGAAGTTTAATAGTGCATTTTACTCGGCATACCACGCGCTTTAAGTTGCCGCCTAGCCCAGTACGCTATCTGAAATAGGAGCTACGTAAGTTGAACAAATGTCACAGAATTACGCTGCATTCTTATGTTAACCGTAATATAAAATGATCTAATCGGGTCTCTGTTTGCCTTATCCTAGAAGTTTAAGAGTGCATTTTACTCGCCATTTCATGCGCTTTGAGATCCCGCTTAGCCCAATACGCTATCTGAAATAGGAGCGACGTATATTAAACAAATGTGATAGAACTTCGCTGAATTCTTATATTAACCATAATATAAAATGATCTAACCGGGTCTCTGATTGCCCTACCCTAGAAGTTTAATAGTGCATTTTACTCACCATTCCACGCGCTTTAAGTTGCCGCCTAGCCCAGTACGCTATCTGAAATAGGAGCTACGTAAGTTGAACAAATGTCACAGAATTACGCTGAATTCTTATATTAACCGTAATATAAAATGATCTAATCGGGTCTCTGTTTGCCTTATCCTAGAAGTTTAATAGTGCATTTTACTCGTCAATCCATGCGCTTTGCGATGCCGCTTAGCCCAATAAGCTATCTGACATAGGAGCGACGTAAATTGAACAAATGTGATAGAATTTCGCTGAATTCTTATATTAACCAAAATATAAAATGATCTAATCGGGTCTCTGATTGCGCTATCATAGAAGTTTAACAGTGCATTTTACTCGCCATTCCACGCGCTTTAAGTTGCCGCCTAGCCCAGCACGCTATCTGAAATAGGAGCTACGTAAGTTGAACAAATGTCACAGAATTACGCCGAATTCTTATATTAACCGTAATATAAAATGATCTAATCGGGTCTCCGTTTGCCTTATCCTAGAAGTTTAATAGTGCATTTTACTCGCCATTTCATGCGCTTTGAGATGCCGCTTAGCCCAATACGCTATCTGAAATAGGAGCGACGTAAATTGAACAAATGTGATAGAATTTCGCTGAATTCTTATATTAACCAAAATATAAAATGATCTAATGCGGTCTCTGTTTGCCCTACCCTAGAAGTTTAATAGTGCATTTTACTCGCCATTCCACGCGCTTTAAGTTGCCGCCTAGCCCAGTACGCTATCTGAAATAGGAGCTACGTAAGTTGAACAAATGTCACAGAATTACGCTGCATTCTTATGTTAACCGTAATATAAAATGATCTAATCGGGTCTCTGTTTGCCTTATCCTAGAAGTTTAATAGTGCATTTTACTCGTCAATCCATGCGCTTTGCGATGCCGCTTAGCCCAATAAGCTATCTGAAATAGGAGCGACGTAAATTGAACAAATGTGATAGAATTTCGCTGAATTCTTGTATTAACCAAAATATAAAATGCTCTAATCGGGTCTCTGATTGCCCTATCATAGAAGTTTAACAGTGCATTTTACTCGCCATTCCACGCGCTTTGAGATGCCACTTAGCACAAGTCGCTATCTGAAATAGGAGCGATGTAAATTGAACAAATGTGATAGAATTTCGCTGAATTCTTATATTAACCTTAATGTAAAACGATCTAATCGGGTCTATGTTCGCCCTACCCAAGAAGTTTAATAGTGCATTTTACTCGCCCTTTCGTGCGCTGTGAGATGCCGCTTAGCCCAATACGCTATCTGAAATAGGAGCGACGTAAATTGAACAAATGTGATAGAATTTCGCTGGACTCTTATATTAACCAAAATATAAATGATCTAATCGGGTCTCTGATTGCCCTATCATAGAAGTTTAAGAGTGCATTTTGCTCGCCATTCCACGCGCTTAAGTTGCCGCCTAGCCCAGTACGCTATCTGAAATAGGAGCTACGTAAGTTGAACAAATGTCACAGAATTACGCTGCATTCTTATGTTAACCGTAATATAAAATGATCTAATCAGGTCTCTGTTTGCCTTATCCTAGAAGTTTAAGAGTGCATTTTACTCGCCATTTCATGCGCTTTGAGATGCCGCTTAGCCCAATACGCTATCTGAAATAGGAGCGACGTAAATTGAACAAATGTGATAGAATTTCGCTGAATTCTTATATTAACCAAAATATAAAATGATCTAATCGGGTCTCTGATTGCCCTACCCTAGAAGTTTAATAGTGCATTTTACTCACCATTTCATGCGCTTTGAGATGCCGCTTAGCCCAATACGCTATCTGAAATTGGAGCGACGTAAATTGAACAAATGTGATAGAATTTCGCTGAATTCTTATAATTAACCAAAATATAAATGATCTAATCGGGTCTCTGATTGCCCTACCCTAGAAGTTTAATAGTGTATTTTGCTCGCCATTTCATGCGCTTTGAGATGCCGCTTAGACCAATACGCTATCTGAAATAGGAGCGACGTAAATTAAACAAATGTGATAGAACTTCGGTGAATTCTTATATTAACCATAATATAAAATGATCTAATCGGGTCTCTGATTGCCCTACCCTAGAAGTTTAATAGTGCATTTTACTCACCATTCCACGCTCTTTAAGTTGCCGCCTAGCCCAGTACGCTATCTGAAATAGGAGCTACGTAAGTTGAACGAATGTCACAGAATTACGCTGAATTCTTATATTAACCGTAATATAAAATGATCTAATCGGGTCTCTGTTTGCCTTATCCTAGAAGTTTAATAGTGCATTTTACTCGTCAATTCATGCGCTTTGCGATGCCGCTTAGCACAATAAGCTATCTGAAATAGGAGCGACGTAAATTGAAAAAATGTGATAGAATTTCCCTGAAATGTTATAGTAAACAAAATATAAAATGATATATTCGTAACTCTGATTGCCCTATCATAGAAGTTTAGAAGTGCATTTTACTCGCCCTTCCACGCGCTTTAAGATGCCGCCTAGCCCAGTACGCTATCTGAAATAGGAGCGACGTTAGTTGAACGAATGTGATAGAATTACGCTGAATTCTTATATTAACCGTAATATAAAATGATCTATTCGGGTGTCTGTTCGCCCTACCCTAGAAGTTTAATAGTGCATTTCACTCGCCATTCCATGCGCTTTGAGATGCCGCTTAGCCCAATACGCTATCTGAAATAGGAGCGACGTAAATTGAACAAATGTGATAGAATTTCGCTGAATTCTTATATTAACCAAAATATGAAATGATCTTATCGGGTCTCTGATTGCCCTACCCTAGAAGTTTAATAGTGCATTTTACTCGCCCTTTCGTGCGCTGTGAGATGCCGCTTAGCCCAATACGCTATCTGAAATAGGAGCGACGTAAATTGAACAAATGTGATAGAATTTCGCTGAATTCTTATATTAACCAAAATATAAAATGATCTAATGCGGTCTCTGTTTGCCCTACCCTAGAAGTTTAATAGTGCATTTTACTCGCCATTTCTTGCGCTTTGAGATGCCACTTAGCACAAGTCGCTATCTGAAATAGGAGCGATGTAAATTGAACAAATGTGATAGAATTTCGCTGAATTCTTATATTAACCTTAATGTAAAATGATCTAATCGGGTCTTTGTTCGCCCTACCCAAGAAGTTTAATAGTGCATTTCACTCGTCATTTCATGCGCTTTGCGATGCCGCTTAGCCCAATAAGCTATCTGAAATTGGAGCGACGTATATTGAACAAATGTGATAGAATTTCGCTGAATTCTTATATTAACCAAAATATAAAATGATCTAATCGGGTCTCTGATTGCCCTATCATAGAAGTTTAAGAGTGCATTTTCCTCGCCCTTTCGTGCGCTGTGAGATGCCGCTTAGCCCAATACGCTATCTGAAATAGGAGCGACGTAAATTGAACTAATGTGATAGAATTTCGCTGAATTCTTATATTAACCAAAATATAAAATGATCTAATCGGGTCTCTGATTGCCCTACCCTAGAAGTTTAATAGTGCATTTTACTCGCCATTTCATGCGCTTTGAGATGCCGCTTAGCCCAATACGCTATCTGAAATAGGAGCTACGTAAGTTGAACAAATGTCACAGAATTACGCCGAATTCTTATATTAACCGTAATATAAAATGATCTAATCGGGTCTCCGTTTGCCTTATCCTAGAAGTTTAATAGTGCATTTTACTCGCCATTTCATGCGCTTTGAGATGCCGCTTAGCCCAATACGCTATCTGAAATAGGAGCGACGTAAATTGAACAAATCTGATAGAATTTCGCTGAATTCTTATATTAACCAAAATATAAAATGATCTAATGGGGTCTCTGTTTGCCCTACCCTAGAAGTTTAATAGTGCATTTTACTCGCCATTTCTTGCGCTTTGAGATGCCACTTAGCACAAGTCGCTATCTGAAATAGGAGCGATGTAAATTGAACAAATGTGATAGAATTTCGCTGAATTCTTATATGAACCTTAATGTAAAATGATCTAATCGGGTCTTTGTTCGCCCTACCCAAGAAGTTTAATAGTGCATTTCACTCGTCATTTCATGCGCTTTGCGATGCCGCTTAGCCCAATAAGCTATCTGAAATTGGAGCGACGTATATTGAACAAATGTGATAGAATTTCGCTGAATTCTTATATTAACCAAAATATAAAATGATCTAATCGGGTCTCTGATTGCCCTATCATAGAAGTTTAAGAGTGCATTTTACTCGCCCTTTCGTGCGCTGTGAGATGCCGCTTAGCCCAATACGCTATCTGAAATAGGAGCGACGTAAATTGAACAAATGTGATAGAATTTCGCTGAATTCTTATATTAACCAAAATATAAAATGATCTAATCGGGTCTCTGATTGCCCTACCCTAGAAGTTTAATAGTGCATTTTACTCGCCATTTCATGCGCTTTGAGATGCCGCTTAGCCCAATACGCTATCAGAAATAGGAGCGACGTAAATTGAACAAATGTGATAGAATTTCGCTGGATTCTTATATTAACCAAAATATAAAATGATCTAATCGGGTCTCTGATTGCCCTATCATAGAAGTTTAAGAGTGCATTTTACTCGCCATTCCACGCGCTTTAAGTTGCCGCCTAGCCCAGTACGCTATCTGAAATAGGAGCTACGTAAGTTGAACAAATGTCACAGAATTACGCTGATTTCTTATCTTAACCGTAATATAAAATGATCTAATCAGGTCTCTGTTTGCCTTATCCTAGAAGTTTAAGAGTGCATTTTACTCGCCATTTCATGCGCTTTGAGATGCCGCTTAGCCCAATACGCTATCTGAAATAGGAGCGACGTAAATTGAACAAATGTGATAGAATTTCGCTGAATTCTTATATTAACCAAAATATAAAATGATCTAATCGGGTCTCTGATTGCCCTACCCTAGAAGTTTAATAGTGCATTTTACTCACCATTTCATGCGCTTTGAGATGCCGCTTAGCCCAATACGCTATCTGAAATTGGAGCGACGTAAATTGAACAAATGTGATAGAATTTCGCTGAATTCTTATATTAACCAAAATATAAAATGATCTAATCGGGTCTCTGATTGCCCTACCCTAGAAGTTTAATAGTGCATTTCACTCGCCATTCCATGCGCTTTGAGATGCCGCTTAGCCCAATACGCTATCTGAAATAGGAGCGACGTAAATTGAACAAATGTGATAGAATTTCGCTGAATTCTTATATTAACCAAAATATAAAATGATCTAATGGGGTCTCTGTTTGCCCTACCCTAGAAGTTTAATAGTGCATTTTACTCGCCATTTCTTGCGCTTTGAGATGCCACTTAGCACAAGTCGCTATCTGAAATAGGAGCGATGTAAATTGAACAAATGTGATAGAATTTCGCTGAATTCTTATATTAACCTTAATGTAAAATGATCTAATCGGGTCTTTGTTCGCCCTACCCAAGAAGTTTAATAGTGCATTTCACTCGTCATTTCATGCGCTTTGCGATGCCGCTTAGCCCAATAAGCTATCTGAAATTGGAGCGACGTATATTGAACAAATGTGATAGAATTTCGCTGAATTCTTATATTAACCAAAATATAAAATGATCTAATCGGGTCTCTGATTGCCCTATCATAGAAGTTTAAGAGTGCATTTTACTCGCCCTTTCGTGCGCTGTGAGATGCCGCTTAGCCCAATACGCTATCTGAAATAGGAGCGACGTAAATTGAACAAATGTGATAGAATTTCGCTGAATTCTTATATTAACCAAAATATAAAATGATCTAATCGGGTCTCTGATTGCCCTACCCTAGAAGTTTAATAGTGCATTTTACTCGCCATTTCATGCGCTTTGAGATGCCGCTTAGCCCAATACGCTATCAGAAATAGGAGCGACGTAAATTGAACAAATGTGATAGAATTTCGCTGGATTCTTATATTAACCAAAATATAAAATGATCTAATCGGGTCTCTGATTGCCCTATCATAGAAGTTTAAGAGTGCATTTTACTCGCCATTCCATGCGCTTTAAGTTGCCGCCTAGCCCAGTACGCTATCTGAAATAGGAGCTACGTAAGTTGAACAAATGTCACAGAATTACGCTGCATTCTTATCTTAACCGTAATATAAAATGATCTGATCAGGTCTCTGTTTGCCTTATCCTAGAAGTTTAAGAGTGCATTTTACTCGCCATTTCATGCGCTTTGAGATGCCGCTTAGCCCAATACGCTATCTGAAATAGGAGCGACGTAAATTGAACAAATGTGATAGAATTTCGCTGAATTCTTATATTAACCAAAATATAAAATGATCTAATCGGGTCTCTGATTGCCCTACCCTAGAAGTTTAATAGTGCATTTTACTCACCATTTCATGCGCTTTGAGATGCCGCTTAGCCCAATACGCTATCTGAAATAGGAGCGACGTAAATTGAACAAATGTGATAGAATTTCGCTGAATTCTTATATTAACCAAAATATAAAATGATCTAATCGGGTCTCTGATTGCCCTACCCTAGAAGTTTAATAGTGCATTTCACTCGCCATTCCATGCGCTTTGAGATGCCGCTTAGCCCAATACGCTATCTGAAATAGGAGCGACGTAAATTGAACAAATGTGATAGAATTTCGCTGAATTCTTATATTAACCAAAATATGAAATGATCTTATCGGGTCTCTGATTGCCCTACCCTAGAAGTTTAATAGTGCATTTTACTCGCCCTTTCGTGCGCTGTGAGATGCCGCTTAGCCCAATACGCTATCTGAAATAGGAGCGACGTAAATTGAACAAATGTGATAGAATTCCGCTGGATTCTTATATTAACCAAAATATAAAATGATCTAATCGGGTCTCTGATTGCCCTATCGTAGAAGTTTAATAGTGCATTTTACTCGGCATTCCACGCGCTTTAAGTTGCCGCCTAGCCCAGTACGCTATCTGAAATAGGAGCTACGTAAGTTGAACAAATGTCACAGAATTACGCTGCATTCTTATGTTAACCGTAATATAAAATGATCTAATCGGGTCTCTGTTTGCCTTATCCTAGAAGTTTAAGAGTGCATTTTACTCGCCATTTCATGCGCTTTGAGATCCCGCTTAGCCCAATACGCTATCTGAAATAGGAGCGACGTATATTAAACAAATGTGATAGAACTTCGCTGAATTCTTATATTAACCATAATATAAAATGATCTAACCGGGTCTCTGATTGCCCTACCCTAGAAGTTTAATAGTGCATTTTACTCACCATTCCACGCGCTTTAAGATGTCGCCT
Organism: Macropis europaea; assembly: GCA_916610135.2. NCBI lineage: Eukaryota > Metazoa > Arthropoda > Insecta > Hymenoptera > Melittidae > Macropis > Macropis europaea. Next base: position 61,663 of record CAKAJE020001293.1, on the reverse strand, counting down.
AGCCCAGTACGCTATCTGAAATAGGAGCTACGTAAGTTGAACAAATGTCACAGAATTACGCTGAATTCTTATATTAACCGTAATATAAAATGATCTAATCGGGTCTCTGTTTGCCTTATCCTAGAAGTTTAATAGTGCATTTTACTCGTCAATCCATGCGCTTTGCGATGCCGCTTAGCCCAATAAGCTATCTGACATAGGAGCGACGTAAATTGAACAAATGTGATAGAATTTCGCTGAATTCTTATATTAACCAAAATATAAAATGATCTAATCGGGTCTCTGATTGCGCTATCATAGAAGTTTAACAGTGCATTTTACTCGCCATTCCACGCGCTTTAAGTTGCCGCCTAGCCCAGCACGCTATCTGAAATAGGAGCTACGTAAGTTGAACAAATGTCACAGAATTACGCCGAATTCTTATATTAACCGTAATATAAAATGATCTAATCGGGTCTCCGTTTGCCTTATCCTAGAAGTTTAATAGTGCATTTTACTCGCCATTTCATGCGCTTTGAGATGCCGCTTAGCCCAATACGCTATCTGAAATAGGAGCGACGTAAATTGAACAAATCTGATAGAATTTCGCTGAATTCTTATATTAACCAAAATATAAAATGATCTAATGGGGTCTCTGCTTGCCCTACCCTAGAAGTTTAATAGTGCATTTTACTCGCCATTTCTTGCGCTTTGAGATGCCACTTAGCACAAGTCGCTATCTGAAATAGGAGCGATGTAAATTGAACAAATGTGATAGAATTTCGCTGAATTCTTATATTAACCTTAATGTAAAATGATCTAATCGGGTCTTTGTTCGCCCTACCCAAGAAGTTTAATAGTGCATTTCACTCGTCATTTCATGCGCTTTGCGATGCCGCTTAGCCCAATAAGCTATCTGAAATTGGAGCGACGTATATTGAACAAATGTGATAGAATTTCGCTGAATTCTTATATTAACCAAAATATAAAATGATCTAATCGGGTCTCTGATTGCCCTATCATAGAAGTTTAAGAGTGCATTTTACTCGCCCTTTCGTGCGCTGTGAGATGCCGCTTAGCCCAATACGCTATCTGAAATAGGAGCGACGTAAATTGAACAAATGTGATAGAATTTCGCTGAATTCTTATATTAACCAAAATATAAAATGATCTAATCGGGTCTCTGATTGCCCTACCCTAGAAGTTTAATAGTGCATTTTACTCGCCATTTCATGCGCTTTGAGATGCCGCTTAGCCCAATACGCTATCAGAAATAGGAGCGACGTAAATTGAACAAATGTGATAGAATTTCGCTGGATTCTTATATTAACCAAAATATAAAATGATCTAATCGGGTCTCTGATTGCCCTATCATAGAAGTTTAAGAGTGCATTTTACTCGCCATTCCACGCGCTTTAAGTTGCCGCCTAGCCCAGTACGCTATCTGAAATAGGAGCTACGTAAGTTGAACAAATGTCACAGAATTACGCTGCATTCTTATCTTAACCGTAATATAAAATGATCTGATCAGGTCTCTGTTTGCCTTATCCTAGAAGTTTAAGAGTGCATTTTACTCGCCATTTCATGCGCTTTGAGATGCCGCTTAGCCCAATACGCTATCTGAAATAGGAGCGACGTAAATTGAACAAATGTGATAGAATTTCGCTGAATTCTTATATTAACCAAAATATAAAATGATCTAATCGGGTCTCTGATTGCCCTACCCTAGAAGTTTAATAGTGCATTTTACTCACCATTTCATGCGCTTTGAGATGCCGCTTAGCCCAATACGCTATCTGAAATTGGAGCGACGTAAATTGAACAAATGTGATAGAATTTCGCTGAATTCTTATATTAACCAAAATATAAAATGATCTAATCGGGTCTCTGATTGCCCTACCCTAGAAGTTTAATAGTGCATTTCACTCGCCATTCCATGCGCTTTGAGATGCCGCTTAGCCCAATACGCTATCTGAAATAGGAGCGACGTAAATTGAACAAATGTGATAGAATTTCGCTGAATTCTTATATTAACCAAAATATGAAATGATCTTATCGGGTCTCTGATTGCCCTACCCTAGAAGTTTAATAGTGCATTTTACTCGCCCTTTCGTGCGCTGTGAGATGCCGCTTAGCCCAATACGCTATCTGAAATAGGAGCGACGTAAATTGAACAAATGTGATAGAATTCCGCTGGATTCTTATATTAACCAAAATATAAAATGATCTAATCGGGTCTCTGATTGCCCTATCGTAGAAGTTTAATAGTGCATTTTACTCGGCATTCCACGCGCTTTAAGTTGCCGCCTAGCCCAGTACGCTATCTGAAATAGGAGCTACGTAAGTTGAACAAATGTCACAGAATTACGCTGCATTCTTATGTTAACCGTAATATAAAATGATCTAATCGGGTCTCTGTTTGCCTTATCCTAGAAGTTTAAGAGTGCATTTTACTCGCCATTTCATGCGCTTTGAGATCCCGCTTAGCCCAATACGCTATCTGAAATAGGAGCGACGTATATTAAACAAATGTGATAGAACTTCGCTGAATTCTTATATTAACCATAATATAAAATGATCTAACCGGGTCTCTGATTGCCCTACCCTAGAAGTTTAATAGTGCATTTTACTCACCATTCCACGCGCTTTAAGTTGTCGCCTAGCCCAGTACGCTATCTGAAATAGGAGCTACGTAAGTTGAACAAATGTCACAGAATTACGCTGAATTCTTATATTAACCGTAATATAAAATGATCTAATCGGGTCTCTGTTTGCCTTATCCTAGAAGTTTAATAGTGCATTTTACTCGTCAATCCATGCGCTTTGCGATGCCGCTTAGCCCAATAAGCTATCTGACATAGGAGCGACGTAAATTGAACAAATGTGATAGAATTTCGCTGAATTCTTATATTAACCAAAATATAAAATGATCTAATCGGGTCTCTGATTGCGCTATCATAGAAGTTTAACAGTGCATTTTACTCGCCATTCCACGCGCTTTAAGTTGCCGCCTAGCCCAGCACGCTATCTGAAATAGGAGCTACGTAAGTTGAACAAATGTCACAGAATTACGCCGAATTCTTATATTAACCGTAATATAAAATGATCTAATCGGGTCTCTGTTTGCCTTATCCTAGAAGTTTAATAGTGCATTTTACTCGCCATTTCATGCGCTTTGAGATGCCGCTTAGCCCAATACGCTATCTGAAATAGGAGCGACGTAAATTGAACAAATCTGATAGAATTTCGCTGAATTCTTATATTAACCAAAATATAAAATGATCTAATCGGGTCTCTGTTTGCCCTACCCTAGAAGTTTAATAGTGCATTTTACTCGCCATTTCTTGCGCTTTGAGATGCCACTTAGCACAAGTCGCTATCTGAAATAGGAGCGATGTAAATTGAACAAATGTGATAGAATTTCGCTGAATTCTTATATTAACCTTAATGTAAAATGATCTAATCGGGTCTTTGTTCGCCCTACCCAAGAAGTTTAATAGTGCATTTCACTCGTCATTTCATGCGCTTTGCGATGCCGCTTAGCCCAATAAGCTATCTGAAATTGGAGCGACGTATATTGAACAAATGTGATAGAATTTCGCTGAATTCTTATATTAACCAAAATATAAAATGATCTAATCGGGTCTCTGATTGCCCTATCATAGAAGTTTAAGAGTGCATTTTACTCGCCCTTTCGTGCGCTGTGAGATGCCGCTTAGCCCAATACGCTATCTGAAATAGGAGCGACGTAAATTGAACAAATGTGATAGAATTTCGCTGAATTCTTATATTAACCAAAATATAAAATGATCTAATCGGGTCTCTGATTGCCCTACCCTAGAAGTTTAATAGTGCATTTTACTCGCCATTTCATGCGCTTTGAGATGCCGCTTAGCCCAATACGCTATCAGAAATAGGAGCGACGTAAATTGAACAAATGTGATAGAATTTCGCTGGATTCTTATATTAACCAAAATATAAAATGATCTAATCGGGTCTCTGATTGCCCTATCATAGAAGTTTAAGAGTGCATTTTACTCGCCATTCCACGCGCTTTAAGTTGCCGCCTAGCCCAGTACGCTATCTGAAATAGGAGCTACGTAAGTTGAACAAATGTCACAGAATTACGCTGCATTCTTATCTTAACCGTAATATAAAATGATCTAATCAGGTCTCTGTTTGCCTTATCCTAGAAGTTTAAGAGTGCATTTTACTCGCCATTTCATGCGCTTTGAGATGCCGCTTAGCCCAATACGCTATCTGAAATAGGAGCGACGTATATTAAACAAATGTGATAGAACTTCGCTGAATTCTTATATTAACCATAATATAAAATGATCTAACCGGGTCTCTGATTGCCCTACCCTAGAAGTTTAATAGTGCATTTTACTCACCATTCCACGCGCTTTAAGTTGTCGCCTAGCCCAGTACGCTATCTGAAATAGGAGCTACGTAAGTTGAACAAATGTCACAGAATTACGCTGAATTCTTATATTAACCGTAATATAAAATGATCTAATCGGGTCTCTGTTTGCCTTATCCTAGAAGTTTAATAGTGCATTTTACTCGTCAATCCATGCGCTTTGCGATGCCGCTTAGCCCAATAAGCTATCTGACATAGGAGCGACGTAAATTGAACAAATGTGATAGAATTTCGCTGAATTCTTATATTAACCAAAATATAAAATGATCTAATCGGGTCTCTGATTGCGCTATCATAGAAGTTTAACAGTGCATTTTACTCGCCATTCCACGCGCTTTAAGTTGCCGCCTAGCCCAGCACGCTATCTGAAATAGGAGCTACGTAAGTTGAACAAATGTCACAGAATTACGCCGAATTCTTATATTAACCGTAATATAAAATGATCTAATCGGGTCTCCGTTTGCCTTATCCTAGAAGTTTAATAGTGCATTTTACTCGCCATTTCATGCGCTTTGAGATGCCGCTTAGCCCAATACGCTATCTGAAATAGGAGCGACGTAAATTGAACAAATCTGATAGAATTTCGCTGAATTCTTATATTAACCAAAATATAAAATGATCTAATCGGGTCTCTGTTTGCCCTACCCTAGAAGTTTAATAGTGCATTTTACTCGCCATTTCTTGCGCTTTGAGATGCCACTTAGCACAAGTCGCTATCTGAAATAGGAGCGATGTAAATTGAACAAATGTGATAGAATTTCGCTGAATTCTTATATTAACCTTAATGTAAAATGATCTAATCGGGTCTTTGTTCGCCCTACCCAAGAAGTTTAATAGTGCATTTTACTCGCCATTTCATGCGCTTTGCGATGCCGCTTAGCCCAATAAGCTATCTGAAATTGGAGCGACGTATATTGAACAAATGTGATAGAATTTCGCTGAATTCTTATATTAACCAAAATATAAAATGATCTAATCGGGTCTCCGATTGCCCTATCATAGAAGTTTAAGAGTGCATTTTACTCGCCCTTTCGTGCGCTGTGAGATGCCGCTTAGCCCAATACGCTATCTGAAATAGGAGCGACGTAAATTGAACAAATGTGATAGAATTTCGCTGAATTCTTATATTAACCAAAATATAAAATGATCTAATCGGGTCTCTGATTGCCCTACCCTAGAAGTTTAATAGTGCATTTTACTCGCCATTTCATGCGCTTTGAGATGCCGCTTAGCCCAATACGCTATCAGAAATAGGAGCGACGTAAATTGAACAAATGTGATAGAATTTCGCTGGATTCTTATATTAACCAAAATATAAAATGATCTAATCGGGTCTCTGATTGCCCTATCATAGAAGTTTAAGAGTGCATTTTACTCGCCATTCCACGCGCTTTAAGTTGCCGCCTAGCCCAGTACGCTATCTGAAATAGGAGCTACGTAAGTTGAACAAATGTCACAGAATTACGCTGCATTCTTATCTTAACCGTAATATAAAATGATCTAATCAGGTCTCTGTTTGCCTTATCCTAGAAGTTTAAGAGTGCATTTTACTCGCCATTTCATGCGCTTTGAGATGCCGCTTAGCCCAATACGCTATCTGAAATAGGAGCGACGTAAATTGAACAAATGTGATAGAATTTCGCTGAATTCTTATATTAACCAAAATATAAAATGATCTAATCGGGTCTCTGATTGCCCTACCCTAGAAGTTTAATAGTGCATTTTACTCACCATTTCATGCGCTTTGAGATGCCGCTTAGCCCAATACGCTATCTGAAATTGGAGCGACGTAAATTGAACAAATGTGATAGAATTTCGCTGAATTCTTATATTAACCAAAATATAAAATGATCTAATCGGGTCTCTGATTGCCCTACCCTAGAAGTTTAATAGTGCATTTTACTCGCCATTTCATGCGCTTTGAGATGCCGCTTAGACCAATACGCTATCTGAAATAGGAGCGACGTAAATTAAACAAATGTGATAGAACTTCGCTGAATTCTTATATTAACCATAATATAAAATGATCTAATCGGGTCTCTGATTGCCCTACCCTAGAAGTTTAATAGTGCATTTTACTCACCATTCCACGCGCTTTAAGTTGCCGCCTAGCCCAGTACGCTATCTGAAATAGGAGCTACGTAAGTTGAACAAATGTCACAGAATTACGCTGAATTCTTATATTAACCGTAATATAAAATGATCTAATCGGGTCTCTGTTTGCCTTATCCTAGAAGTTTAATAGTGCATTTTACTCGTCAATTCATGCGCTTTGCGATGCCGCTTAGCCCAATAAGCTATCTGAAATAGGAGCGACGTAAATTGAACAAATGTGATAGAATTTCGCTGAATTCTTATATTAACCAAAATATAAAATGATCTGATCGGGTCTCTGATTGCCCTATCATAGAAGTTTAACAGTGCATTTTACTCGCCATTCCACGCGCTTTAAGTTGCCGCCTAGCCCAGCACGCTATCTGAAATAGGAGCTACGTAAGTTGAGCAAATGTCACAGAATTACGCTGAATTCTTTTATTAACCGTAATATAAAATGATCTAATCGGGTCTCTGTTTGCCTTATCCTAGAAGTTTAATAGTGCATTTTACTCGCCATTTCATGCGCTTTGAGATGCCGCTTAGCCCAGTACACTATCTGAAATAGGAGCGACGTAAATTGGAAAAATGTGATAGAATTTCCCTGAAATGTTATAGTAAACAAAATATAAAATGATCTATTCGTAACTCTGATTGCCCTATCATAGAAGTTTAGAAGTGCATTTTACTCGCCCTTCCACGCGCTTTAAGATGCCGCCTAGCCCAGTACGCTATCTGAAATAGGAGCGACGTTAGTTGAACAAATGTGATAGAATTACGCTGAATTCTTATATTAACCGTAATATAAAATGATCTATTCGGGTGTCTGTTCGCCCTACCCTAGAAGTTTAATAGTGCTTTTCACTCGCCATTCCATGCGCTTTGAGATGCCGCTTAGCCCAATACGCTATCTGAAATAGGAGCGACGTAAATTGAACAAATGTGATAGAATTTCGCTGAATTCTTATATTAACCAAAATATGAAATGATCTTATCGGGTCTCTGATTGCCCTACCCTAGAAGTTTAATAGTGCATTTTACTCGCCCTTTCGTGCGCTGTGAGATGCCGCTTAGCCCAATACGCTATCTGAAATAGCAGCGACGTAAATTGAACAAATGTGATAGAATTTCGCTGGATTCTTATATTAACCAAAATATAAAATGATCTAATCGGGTCTCTGATTGCCCTATCATAGAAGTTTCATAGTGCATTTTACTCGCCATTCCACGCGCTTTAAGTTGCCGCCTAGCCCAGTACGCTATCTGAAATAGGAGCTACGTAAGTTGAACAAATGTCACAGAATTACGCTGAATTCTTATGTTAACCGTAATATAAAATGATCTAATCGGGTCTCTGTTTGCCTTATCCTAGAAGTTTAATAGTGCATTTTACTCGCCATTCATGCGCTTTGAGATGCCGCTTAGCCCAATACGCTATCTGAAATAGGAGCGACGTAAATTGAACAAATGTGATAGAATTTCACTGAATTCTTATATTAACCAAAATATAAAATGATCTAATCGGGTATCTGATTGCCCTACCCTAGAAGTTTAATAGTGCATTTTACTCACCATTCCACGCGCTTTAAGTTGCCGCCTAGCCCAGTACGCTATCTGAAATAAGAGCTACGTAAGTTGAACAAATGTCACAGAATTACGCTGAATTCTTATATTAACCGTAATATAAAATGATCTAATCGGGTCTCCGTTTGCCTTATCCTAGAAGTTTAATAGTGCATTTTACTCGCCATTTCATGCGCTTTGAGATGCCGCTTAGCCCAATACGCTATCTGAAATAGGAGCGACGTAAATTGAACAAATGTGATAGAATTTCGCTGAATTCTTATATTAACCTTAATGTAAAACGATCTAATCGGGTCTATGTTCGCCCTACCCAAGAAGTTTAATAGTGCATTTCACTCGTCATTTCATGCGCTTTGCGATGCCGCTTAGCCCAATAAGCTATCTGAAATTGGAGCGACGTATATTGAGCAAATGTGATAGAATTTCGCTGAATTCTTATATTAACCAAAATATAAAATGATCTAATCGGGTCTCTGATTGCCCTATCATAGAAGTTTAATAGTGCATTTTACTCGCCATTCCACGCGCTTTAAGATGCCGCCTAGCCCAGTACGCTATCTGAAATAGGAGCTACGTAAGTTGAACGAATGTGGCACAATTACGCTGATTTCTTATATTAACCGTAATATAAAATGATCTAATCGGGTCTCTGTTTGCCTTATCCTAGAAGTTTAATAGTGCATTTTACTCGCCATTTCATGCGCTTTGAGATGCCTCTTAGCCCAATACGCTATCTGAAATAGGAGCGACGTAAATTGAACAAATGTGATAGAATTTCGCTGAATTCTTATATTAACCAAAATATAAAATGATCTAATCCGGTCTCTGTTTGCCCTACCCTAGAAGTTTAATAGTGCATTTTACGAGCCATTTCTTGCGCTTTGAGATGCAGCTTAGCCCAATACGCTATCTGAAATAGGAGCGACGTGAATTGAACAAATGTGATAGAATTTCGCTGAATTCTTATATTAACCAAAATATGAAATGATCTTATCGGGTCTCTGATTGCCCTACCCTAGAAGTTTAATAGTGCATTTTACTCGCCCTTTCGTGCGCTGTGAGATGCCGCTTAGCCCAATACGCTATCTGAAATAGGAGCGACGTAAATTGAACAAATGTGATAGAATTTCGCTGGATTCTTATATTAACCAAAATATAAAATGATCTAATCGGGTCTCTGATTGCCCTATCGTAGAAGTTTAATAGTGCATTTTACTCGGCATTCCACGCGCTTTAAGTTGCCGCCTAGCCCAGTACGCTATCTGAAATAGAAGCTACGTAAGTTGAACAAATGTCACAGAATTACGCTGCATTCTTATGTTAACCGTAATATAAAATGATCTAATCGGGTCTCTGTTTGCCTTATCCTAGAAGTTTAAGAGTGCATTTTACTCGCCATTTCATGCGCTTTGAGATGCCGTTTAGCCCAATACGCTATCTGAAATAGGAGCGACGTAAATTAAACAAATGTGATAGAACTTCGCTGAATTCTTATATTAACCATAATATAAAATGATCTAATCGGGTTTCTGATTGCCCTACCCTAGAAGTTTAATAGTGCATTTTACTCACCATTCCACGCGCTTTAAGTTGCCGCCTAGCCCAGTACGCTATCTGAAATAGGAGCTACGTAAGTTGAACAAATGTCACAGAATTACGCTGAATTCTTATATTAACCGTAATATAAAATGATCTAATCGGGTCTCTGTTTGCCTTATCCTAGAAGTTTAATAGTGCATTTTACTCGTCAATCCATGCGCTTTGCGATGCCGCTTAGCCCAATAAGCTATCTGAAATAGGAGCGACGTAAATTGAACAAATGTGATAGAATTTCGCTGAATTCTTATATTAACCAAAATATAAAATGATCTAATCGGGTCTCTGATTGCCCTATCATAGAAGTTTAACAGTGCATTTTACTCGCCATTTCTTGCGCTTTGAGATGCCACTTAGCACAAGTCGCTATCTGAAATAGGAGCGATGTAAATTGAACAAATGTGATAGAATTTCGCTGAATTCTTATATTAACCTTAATGTAAAATGATCTAATCGGGTCTTTGTTCGCCCTACCCAAGAAGTTTAATAGTGCATTTCACTCGTCATTTCATGCGCTTTGCGATGCCGCTTAGCCCAATAAGCTATCTGAAATTGGAGCGACGTATATTGAACAAATGTGATAGAATTTCGCTGAATTCTTATATTAACCAAAATATAAAATGATCTAATCGGGTCTCTGATTGCCCTATCATAGAAGTTTAAGAGTGCATTTTACTCGCCCTTTCGTGCGCTGTGAGATGCCGCTTAGCCCAATACGCTATCTGAAATAGGAGCGACGTAAATTGAACTAATGTGATAGAATTTCGCTGAATTCTTATATTAACCAAAATATAAAATGATCTAATCGGGTCTCTGATTGCCCTACCCTAGAAGTTTAATAGTGCATTTTACTCGCCATTTCATGCGCTTTGAGATGCCGCTTAGCCCAATACGCTATCTGAAATAGGAGCTACGTAAGTTGAACAAATGTCACAGAATTACGCCGAATTCTTATATTAACCGTAATATAAAATGATCTAATCGGGTCTCCGTTTGCCTTATCCTAGAAGTTTAATAGTGCATTTTACTCGCCATTTCATGCGCTTTGAGATGCCGCTTAGCCCAATACGCTATCTGAAATAGGAGCGACGTAAATTGAACAAATCTGATAGAATTTCGCTGAATTCTTATATTAACCAAAATATAAAATGATCTAATGGGGTCTCTGTTTGCCTTACCCTAGAAGTTTAATAGTGCATTTTACTCGCCATTTCTTGCGCTTTGAGATGCCACTTAGCACAAGTCGCTATCTGAAATAGGAGCGATGTAAATTGAACAAATGTGATAGAATTTCGCTGAATTCTTATATTAACCTTAATGTAAAATGATCTAATCGGGTCTTTGTTCGCCCTACCCAAGAAGTTTAATAGTGCATTTCACTCGTCATTTCATGCGCTTTGCGATGCCGCTTAGCCCAATAAGCTATCTGAAATTGGAGCGACGTATATTGAACAAATGTGATAGAATTTCGCTGAATTCTTATATTAACCAAAATATAAAATGATCTAATCGGGTCTCTGATTGCCCTATCATAGAAGTTTAAGAGTGCATTTTACTCGCCCTTTCGTGCGCTGTGAGATGCCGCTTAGCCCAATACGCTATCTGAAATAGGAGCGACGTAAATTGAACAAATGTGATAGAATTTCGCTGAATTCTTATATTAACCAAAATATAAAATGATCTAATCGGGTCTCTGATTGCCCTACCCTAGAAGTTTAATAGTGCATTTTACTCGCCATTTCATGCGCTTTGAGATGCCGCTTAGCCCAATACGCTATCAGAAATAGGAGCGACGTAAATTGAACAAATGTGATAGAATTTCGCTGGATTCTTATATTAACCAAAATATAAAATGATCTAATCGGGTCTCTGATTGCCCTATCATAGAAGTTTAAGAGTGCATTTTACTCGCCATTCCACGCGCTTTAAGTTGCCGCCTAGCCCAGTACGCTATCTGAAATAGGAGCTACGTAAGTTGAACAAATGTCACAGAATTACGCTGCATTCTTATCTTAACCGTAATATAAAATGATCTAATCAGGTCTCTGTTTGCCTTATCCTAGAAGTTTAAGAGTGCATTTTACTCGCCATTTCATGCGCTTTGAGATGCCGCTTAGCCCAATACGCTATCTGAAATAGGAGCGACGTAAATTGAACAAATGTGATAGAATTTCGCTGAATTCTTATATTAACCAAAATATAAAATGATCTAATCGGGTCTCTGATTGCCCTACCCTAGAAGTTTAATAGTGCATTTTACTCACCATTTCATGCGCTTTGAGATGCCGCTTAGCCCAATACGCTATCTGAAATTGGAGCGACGTAAATTGAACAAATGTGATAGAATTTCGCTGAATTCTTATATTAACCAAAATATAAAATGATCTAATCGGGTCTCTGATTGCCCTACCCTAGAAGTTTAATAGTGCATTTCACTCGCCATTCCATGCGCTTTGAGATGCCGCTTAGCCCAATACGCTATCTGAAATAGGAGCGACGTAAATTGAACAAATGTGATAGAATTTCGCTGAATTCTTATATTAACCAAAATATGAAATGATCTTATCGGGTCTCTGATTGCCCTACCCTAGAAGTTTAATAGTGCATTTTACTCGCCCTTTCGTGCGCTGTGAGATGCCGCTTAGCCCAATACGCTATCTGAAATAGGAGCGACGTAAATTGAACAAATGTGATAGAATTTCGCTGGATTCTTATATTAACCAAAATATAAAATGATCTAATCGGGTCTCTGATTGCCCTATCGTAGAAGTTTAATAGTGCATTTTACTCGGCATTCCACGCGCTTTAAGTTGCCGCCTAGCCCAGTACGCTATCTGAAATAGGAGCTACGTAAGTTGAACAAATGTCACAGAATTACGCTGCATTCTTATGTTAACCGTAATATAAAATGATCTAATCGGGTCTCTGTTTGCCTTATCCTAGAAGTTTAAGAGTGCATTTTACTCGCCATTTCATGCGCTTTGAGATCCCGCTTAGCCCAATACGCTATCTGAAATAAGAGGGACGTATATTAAACAAATGTGATAGAACTTCGCTGAATTCTTATATTAACCATAATATAAAATGATCTAACCGGGTCTCTGATTGCCCTACCCTAGAAGTTTAATAGTGCATTTTACTCACCATTCCACGCGCTTTAAGTTGCCGCCTAGCCCAGTACGCTATCTGAAATAGGAGCTACGTAAGTTGAACAAATGTCACAGAATTACGCTGAATTCTTATATTAACCGTAATATAAAATGATCTAATCGGGTCTCTGTTTGCCTTATCCTAGAAGTTTAATAGTGCATTTTACTCGTCAATCCATGCGCTTTGCGATGCCGCTTAGCCCAATAAGCTATCTGACATAGGAGCGACGTAAATTGAACAAATGTGATAGAATTTCGCTGAATTCTTATATTAACCAAAATATAAAATGATCTAATCGGGTCTCTGATTGCGCTATCATAGAAGTTTAACAGTGCATTTTACTCGCCATTCCACGCGCTTTAAGTTGCCGCCTAGCCCAGCACGCTATCTGAAATAGGAGCTACGTAAGTTGAACAAATGTCACAGAATTACGCCGAATTCTTATATTAACCGTAATATAAAATGATCTAATCGGGTCTCTGTTTGCCTTATCCTAGAAGTTTAATAGTGCATTTTACTCGCCATTTCATGCGCTTTGAGATGCCGCTTAGCCCAATACGCTATCTGAAATAGGAGCGACGTAAATTGAACAAATCTGATAGAATTTCGCTGAATTCTTATATTAACCAAAATATAAAATGATCTAATGGGGTCTCTGTTTGCCCTACCCTAGAAGTTTAATAGTGCATTTTACTCACCATTTCTTGCGCTTTGAGATGCCACTTAGCACAAGTCGCTATCTGAAATAGGAGCGATGTAAATTGAACAAATGTGATAGAATTTCGCTGAATTCTTATATTAACCTTAATGTAAAATGATCTAATCGGGTCTTTGTTCGCCCTACCCAAGAAGTTTAATAGTGCATTTCACTCGTCATTTCATGCGCTTTGCGATGCCGCTTAGCCCAATAAGCTATCTGAAATTGGAGCGACGTATATTGAACAAATGTGATAGAATTTCGCTGAATTCTTATATTAACCAAAATATAAAATGATCTAATCGGGTCTCTGATTGCCCTATCATAGAAGTTTAAGAGTGCATTTTACTCGCCCTTTCGTGCGCTGTGAGATGCCGCTTAGCCCAATACGCTATCTGAAATAGGAGCGACGTAAATTGAACAAATGTGATAGAATTTCGCTGAATTCTTATATTAACCAAAATATAAAATGATCTAATCGGGTCTCTGATTGCCCTACCCTAGAAGTTTAATAGTGCATTTTACTCGCCATTTCATGCGCTTTGAGATGCCGCTTAGCCCAATACGCTATCAGAAATAGGAGCGACGTAAATTGAACAAATGTGATAGAATTTCGCTGGATTCTTATATTAACCAAAATATAAAATGATCTAATCGGGTCTCTGATTGCCCTATCATAGAAGTTTAAGAGTGCATTTTACTCGCCATTCCACGCGCTTTAAGTTGCCGCCTAGCCCAGTACGCTATCTGAAATAGGAGCTACGTAAGTTGAACAAATGTCACAGAATTACGCTGCATTCTTATCTTAACCGTAATATAAAATGATCTAATCAGGTCTCTGTTTGCCTTATCCTAGAAGTTTAAGAGTGCATTTTACTCGCCATTTCATGCGCTTTGAGATGCCGCTTAGCCCAATACGCTATCTGAAATAGGAGCGACGTAAATTGAACAAATGTGATAGAATTTCGCTGAATTCTTATATTAACCAAAATATAAAATGATCTAATCGGGTCTCTGATTGCCCTACCCTAGAAGTTTAATAGTGCATTTTACTCACCATTCCACGCGCTTTAAGTTGCCGCCTAGCCCAGTACGCTATCTGAAATAGGAGCTACGTAAGTTGAACAAATGTCACAGAATTACGCTGAATTCTTATATTAACCGTAATATAAAATGATCTAATCGGGTCTCTGTTTGCCTTATCCTAGAAGTTTAATAGTGCATTTTACTCGTCAATTCATGCGCTTTGCGATGCCGCTTAGCCCAATAAGCTATCTGAAATAGGAGCGACGTAAATTGAACAAATGTGATAGAATTTCGCTGAATTCTTATATTAACCAAAATATAAAATGATCTGATCGGGTCTCTGATTGCCCTATCATAGAAGTTTAACAGTGCATTTTACTCGCCATTCCACGCGCTTTAAGTTGCCGCCTAGCCCAGCACGCTATCTGAAATAGGAGCTACGTAAGTTGAGCAAATGTCACAGAATTACGCTGAATTCTTTTATTAACCGTAATATAAAATGATCTAATCGGGTCTCTGTTTGCCTTATCCTAGAAGTTTAATAGTGCATTTTACTCGCCATTTCATGCGCTTTGAGATGCCGCTTAGCCCAGTACACTATCTGAAATAGGAGCGACGTAAATTGGAAAAATGTGATAGAATTTCCCTGAAATGTTATAGTAAACAAAATATAAAATGATCTATTCGTAACTCTGATTGCCCTATCATAGAAGTTTAGAAGTGCATTTTACTCGCCCTTCCACGCGCTTTAAGATGCCGCCTAGCCCAGTACGCTATCTGAAATAGGAGCGACGTTAGTTGAACAAATGTGATAGAATTACGCTGAATTCTTATATTAACCGTAATATAAAATGATCTATTCGGGTGTCTGTTCGCCCTACCCTAGAAGTTTAATAGTGCCTTTCACTCGCCATTCCATGCGCTTTGAGATGCCGCTTAGCCCAATACGCTATCTGAAATAGGAGCGACGTAAATTGAACAAATGTGATAGAATTTCGCTGAATTCTTATATTAACCAAAATATGAAATGATCTTATCGGGTCTCTGATTGCCCTACCCTAGAAGTTTAATAGTGCATTTTACTCGCCCTTTCGTGCGCTGTGAGATGCCGCTTAGCCCAATACGCTATCTGAAATAGCAGCGACGTAAATTGAACAAATGTGATAGAATTTCGCTGGATTCTTATATTAACCAAAATATAAAATGATCTAATCGGGTCTCTGATTGCCCTATCATAGAAGTTTCATAGTGCATTTTACTCGCCATTCCACGCGCTTTAAGTTGCCGCCTAGCCCAGTACGCTATCTGAAATAGGAGCTACGTAAGTTGAACAAATGTCACAGAATTACGCTGAATTCTTATGTTAACCGTAATATAAAATGATCTAATCGGGTCTCTGTTTGCCTTATCCTAGAAGTTTAATAGTGCATTTTACTCGCCATTCATGCGCTTTGAGATGCCGCTTAGCCCAATACGCTATCTGAAATAGGAGCGACGTAAATTGAACAAATGTGATAGAATTTCACTGAATTCTTATATTAACCAAAATATAAAATGATCTAATCGGGTATCTGATTGCCCTACCCCAGAAGTTTAATAGTGCATTTTACTCACCATTCCACGCGCTTTAAGTTGCCGCCTAGCCCAGTACGCTATCTGAAATAGGAGCTACGTAAGTTGAACAAATGTCACAGAATTACGCTGAATTCTTATGTTAACCGTAATATAAAATGATCTAATCGGGTCTCCGTTTGCCTTATCCTAGAAGTTTAATAGTGCATTTTACTCGCCATTTCATGCGCTTTGAGATGCCGCTTAGCCCAATACGCTATCTGAAATAGGAGCGACGTAAATTGAACAAATGTGATAGAATTTCGCTGAATTCTTATATTAACCTTAATGTAAAACGATCTAATCGGGTCTATGTTCGCCCTACCCAAGAAGTTTAATAGTGCATTTCACTCGTCATTTCATGCGCTTTGCGATGCCGCTTAGCCCAATAAGCTATCTGAAATTGGAGCGACGTATATTGAGCAAATGTGATAGAATTTCGCTGAATTCTTATATTAACCAAAATATAAAATGATCTAATCGGGTCTCTGATTGCCCTATCATAGAAGTTTAATAGTGCATTTTACTCGCCATTCCACGCGCTTTAAGATGCCGCCTAGCCCAGTACGCTATCTGAAATAGGAGCTACGTAAGTTGAACGAATGTGGCACAATTACGCTGATTTCTTATATTAACCGTAATATAAAATGATCTAATCGGGTCTCTGTTTGCCTTATCCTAGAAGTTTAATAGTGCATTTTACTCGCCATTTCATGCGCTTTGAGATGCCTCTTAGCCCAATACGCTATCTGAAATAGGAGCGACGTAAATTGAACAAATGTGATAGAATTTCGCTGAATTCTTATATTAACCAAAATATAAAATGATCTAATCCGGTCTCTGTTTGCCCTACCCTAGAAGTTTAATAGTGCATTTTACGAGCCATTTCTTGCGCTTTGAGATGCAGCTTAGCCCAATACGCTATCTGAAATAGGAGCGACGTGAATTGAACAAATGTGATAGAATTTCGCTGAATTCTTATATTAACCAAAATATGAAATGATCTTATCGGGTCTCTGATTGCCCTACCCTAGAAGTTTAATAGTGCATTTTACTCGCCCTTTCGTGCGCTGTGAGATGCCGCTTAGCCCAATACGCTATCTGAAATAGGAGCGACGTAAATTGAACAAATGTGATAGAATTTCGCTGGATTCTTATATTAACCAAAATATAAAATGATCTAATCGGGTCTCTGATTGCCCTATCGTAGAAGTTTAATAGTGCATTTTACTCGGCATTCCACGCGCTTTAAGTTGCCGCCTAGCCCAGTACGCTATCTGAAATAGAAGCTACGTAAGTTGAACAAATGTCACAGAATTACGCTGCATTCTTATGTTAACCGTAATATAAAATGATCTAATCGGGTCTCTGTTTGCCTTATCCTAGAAGTTTAAGAGTGCATTTTACTCGCCATTTCATGCGCTTTGAGATGCCGTTTAGCCCAATACGCTATCTGAAATAGGAGCGACGTAAATTAAACAAATGTGATAGAACTTCGCTGAATTCTTATATTAACCATAATATAAAATGATCTAATCGGGTCTCTGATTGCCCTACCCTAGAAGTTTAATAGTGCATTTTACTCACCATTCCACGCGCTTTAAGTTGCCGCCTAGCCCAGTACGCTATCTGAAATAGGAGCTACGTAAGTTGAACAAATGTCACAGAATTACGCTGAATTCTTATATTAACCGTAATATAAAATGATCTAATCGGGTCTCTGTTTGCCTTATCCTAGAAGTTTAATAGTGCATTTTACTCGTCAATCCATGCGCTTTGCGATGCCGCTTAGCCCAATAAGCTATCTGAAATAGGAGCGACGTAAATTGAACAAATGTGATAGAATTTCGCTGAATTCTTATATTAACCAAAATATAAAATGATCTAATCGGGTCTCCGATTGCCCTATCATAGAAGTTTAACAGTGCATTTTACTCGCCATTCCACGCGCTTTAAGTTGCCGCCTAGCCCAGCACGCTATCTGAAATAGGAGCTACGTAAGTTGAGCAAATGTCACAGAATTACGCCGAATTCTTATATTAACCGTAATATAAAATGATCTAATCGGGTCTCCGTTTGCCTTATCCTAGAAGTTTAATAGTGCATTTTACTCGCCATTTCATGCGCTTTGAGATGCCGCTTAGCCCAATACGCTATCTGAAATAGGAGCGACGTAAATTGAACAAATGTGATAGAATTTCGCTGAATTCTTATATTAACCAAAATATAAAATGATCTAATCGGGTCTCTGATTGCCCTACCCTAGAAGTTTAATAGTGCATTTTACTCACCATTCCACGCGCTTTAAGTTGCCGCCTAGCCCAGTACGCTATCTGAAATAGGAGCTACGTAAGTTGAACAAATGTCACAGAATTACGCTGAATTCTTATATTAACCGTAATATAAAATGATCTAATCGGGTCTCTGTTTGCCTTATCCTAGAAGTTTAATAGTGCATTTTACTCGCCATTTCATGCGCTTTGAGATGCCGCTTAGCCCAGTACACTATCTGAAATAGGAGCGACGTAAATTGGAAAAATGTGATAGAATTTCCCTGAAATGTTATAGTAAACAAAATATAAAATGATCTATTCGTAACTCTGATTGCCCTATCATAGAAGTTTAGAAGTGCATTTTACTCGCCCTTCCACGCGCTTTAAGATGCCGCCTAGCCCAGTACGCTATCTGAAATAGGAGCGACGTTAGTTGAACAAATGTGATAGAATTACGCTGAATTCTTATATTAACCGTAATATAAAATGATCTATTCGGGTGTCTGTTCGCCCTACCCTAGAAGTTTAATAGTGCCTTTCACTCGCCATTCCATGCGCTTTGAGATGCCGCTTAGCCCAATACGCTATCTGAAATAGGAGCGACGTAAATTGAACAAATGTGATAGAATTTCGCTGAATTCTTATATTAACCAAAATATGAAATGATCTTATCGGGTCTCTGATTGCCCTACCCTAGAAGTTTAATAGTGCATTTTACTCGCCCTTTCGTGCGCTGTGAGATGCCGCTTAGCCCAATACGCTATCTGAAATAGCAGCGACGTAAATTGAACAAATGTGATAGAATTTCGCTGGATTCTTATATTAACCAAAATATAAAATGATCTAATCGGGTCTCTGATTGCCCTATCATAGAAGTTTCATAGTGCATTTTACTCGCCATTCCACGCGCTTTAAGTTGCCGCCTAGCCCAGTACGCTATCTGAAATAGGAGCTACGTAAGTTGAACAAATGTCACAGAATTACGCTGAATTCTTATGTTAACCGTAATATAAAATGATCTAATCGGGTCTCTGTTTGCCTTATCCTAGAAGTTTAATAGTGCATTTTACTCGCCATTCATGCGCTTTGAGATGCCGCTTAGCCCAATACGCTATCTGAAATAGGAGCGACGTAAATTGAACAAATGTGATAGAATTTCACTGAATTCTTATATTAACCAAAATATAAAATGATCTAATCGGGTATCTGATTGCCCTACCCCAGAAGTTTAATAGTGCATTTTACTCACCATTCCACGCGCTTTAAGTTGCCGCCTAGCCCAGTACGCTATCTGAAATAGGAGCTACGTAAGTTGAACAAATGTCACAGAATTACGCTGAATTCTTATATTAACCGTAATATAAAATGATCTAATCGGGTCTCCGTTTGCCTTATCCTAGAAGTTTAATAGTGCATTTTACTCGCCATTTCATGCGCTTTGAGATGCCGCTTAGCCCAATACGCTATCTGAAATAGGAGCGACGTAAATTGAACAAATGTGATAGAATTTCGCTGAATTCTTATATTAACCTTAATGTAAAACGATCTAATCGGGTCTATGTTCGCCCTACCCAAGAAGTTTAATAGTGCATTTCACTCGTCATTTCATGCGCTTTGCGATGCCGCTTAGCCCAATAAGCTATCTGAAATTGGAGCGACGTATATTGAGCAAATGTGATAGAATTTCGCTGAATTCTTATATTAACCAAAATATAAAATGATCTAATCGGGTCTCTGATTGCCCTATCATAGAAGTTTAATAGTGCATTTTACTCGCCATTCCACGCGCTTTAAGATGCCGCCTAGCCCAGTACGCTATCTGAAATAGGAGCTACGTAAGTTGAACGAATGTGGCACAATTACGCTGATTTCTTATATTAACCGTAATATAAAATGATCTAATCGGGTCTCTGTTTGCCTTATCCTAGAAGTTTAATAGTGCATTTTACTCGCCATTTCATGCGCTTTGAGATGCCTCTTAGCCCAATACGCTATCTGAAATAGGAGCGACGTAAATTGAACAAATGTGATAGAATTTCGCTGAATTCTTATATTAACCAAAATATAAAATGATCTAATCCGGTCTCTGTTTGCCCTACCCTAGAAGTTTAATAGTGCATTTTACGAGCCATTTCTTGCGCTTTGAGATGCAGCTTAGCCCAATACGCTATCTGAAATAGGAGCGACGTGAATTGAACAAATGTGATAGAATTTCGCTGAATTCTTATATTAACCAAAATATGAAATGATCTTATCGGGTCTCTGATTGCCCTACCCTAGAAGTTTAATAGTGCATTTTACTCGCCCTTTCGTGCGCTGTGAGATGCCGCTTAGCCCAATACGCTATCTGAAATAGGAGCGACGTAAATTGAACAAATGTGATAGAATTTCGCTGGATTCTTATATTAACCAAAATATAAAATGATCTAATCGGGTCTCTGATTGCCCTATCGTAGAAGTTTAATAGTGCATTTTACTCGGCATTCCACGCGCTTTAAGTTGCCGCCTAGCCCAGTACGCTATCTGAAATAGAAGCTACGTAAGTTGAACAAATGTCACAGAATTACGCTGCATTCTTATGTTAACCGTAATATAAAATGATCTAATCGGGTCTCTGTTTGCCTTATCCTAGAAGTTTAAGAGTGCATTTTACTCGCCATTTCATGCGCTTTGAGATGCCGTTTAGCCCAATACGCTATCTGAAATAGGAGCGACGTAAATTAAACAAATGTGATAGAACTTCGCTGAATTCTTATATTAACCATAATATAAAATGATCTAATCGGGTTTCTGATTGCCCTACCCTAGAAGTTTAATAGTGCATTTTACTCACCATTCCACGCGCTTTAAGTTGCCGCCTAGCCCAGTACGCTATCTGAAATAGGAGCTACGTAAGTTGAACAAATGTCACAGAATTACGCTGAATTCTTATATTAACCGTAATATAAAATGATCTAATCGGGTCTCTGTTTGCCTTATCCTAGAAGTTTAATAGTGCATTTTACTCGTCAATCCATGCGCTTTGCGATGCCGCTTAGCCCAATAAGCTATCTGAAATAGGAGCGACGTAAATTGAACAAATGTGATAGAATTTCGCTGAATTCTTATATTAACCAAAATATAAAATGATCTAATCGGGTCTCCGATTGCCCTATCATAGAAGTTTAACAGTGCATTTTACTCGCCATTCCACGCGCTTTAAGTTGCCGCCTAGCCCAGCACGCTATCTGAAATAGGAGCTACGTAAGTTGAGCAAATGTCACAGAATTACGCCGAATTCTTATATTAACCGTAATATAAAATGATCTAATCGGGTCTCCGTTTGCCTTATCCTAGAAGTTTAATAGTGCATTTTACTCGCCATTTCATGCGCTTTGAGATGCCGCTTAGCCCAATACGCTATCTGAAATAGGAGCGACGTAAATTGAACAAATGTGATAGAATTTCGCTGAATTCTTATATTAACCAAAATATAAAATGATCTAATGGGGTCTCTGTTTGCCCTACCCTAGAAGTTTAATAGTGCATTTTACTCGCCATTTCTTGCGCTTTGAGATGCCACTTAGCACAAGTCGCTATCTGAAATAGGAGCGATGTAAATTGAACAAATGTGATAGAATTTCGCTGAATTCTTATATTAACCTTAATGTAAAATGATCTAATCGGGTCTTTGTTCGCCCTACCCAAGAAGTTTAATAGTGCATTTCACTCGTCATGTCATGCGCTTTGCGATGCCGCTTAGCCCAATAAGCTATCTGAAATTGGAGCGACGTATATTGAACAAATGTGATAGAATTTCGCTGAATTCTTATATTAACCAAAATATAAAATGATCTAATCGGGTCTCTGATTGCCCTATCATAGAAGTTTAACAGTGCATTTTACTCGCCCTTTCGTGCGCTGTGAGATGCCGCTTAGCCCAATACGCTATCTGAAATAGGAGCGACGTAAATTGAACAAATGTGATAGAATTTCGCTGAATTCTTATATTAACCAAAATATAAAATGATCTAATCGGGTCTCTGATTGCCCTACCCTAGAAGTTTAATAGTGCATTTTACTCGCCATTTCATGCGCTTTGAGATGCCGCTTAGCCCAATACGCTATCTGAAATAGGAGCGACGTAAATTGAACAAATGTGATAGAATTTCGCTGGATTCTTATATTAACCAAAATATAAAATGATCTAATCGGGTCTCTGATTGCCCTATCATAGAAGTTTAAGAGTGCATTTTACTCGCCATTCCACGCGCTTTAAGTTGCCGCATAGCCCAGTACGCTATCTGAAATAGGAGCTACGTAAGTTGAACAAATGTCACAGAATTACGCTGCATTCTTATGTTAACCGTAATATAAAATGATCTAATCGGGTCTCTGTTTGCCTTATCCTAGAAGTTTAATAGTGCATTTTACTCGCCATTTCATGCGCTTTGAGATGCCGCTTAGCCCAGTACACTATCTGAAATAGGAGCGACGTAAATTGGAAAAATGTGATAGAATTTCCCTGAAATGTTATAGTAAACAAAATATAAAATGATCTATTCGTAACTCTGATTGCCCTATCATAGAAGTTTAGAAGTGCATTTTACTCGCCCTTCCACGCGCTTTAAGATGCCGCCTAGCCCAGTACGCTATCTGAAATAGGAGCGACGTTAGTTGAACAAATGTGATAGAATTACGCTGAATTCTTATATTAACCGTAATATAAAATGATCTATTCGGGTGTCTGTTCGCCCTACCCTAGAAGTTTAATAGTGCATTTCACTCGCCATTCCATGCGCTTTGAGATGCCGCTTAGCCCAATACGCTATCTGAAATAGGAGCGACGTAAATTGAACAAATGTGATAGAATTTCGCTGAATTCTTATATTAACCAAAATATGAAATGATCTTATCGGGTCTCTGATTGCCCTACCCTAGAAGTTTAATAGTGCATTTTACTCGCCCTTTCGTGCGCTGTGAGATGCCGCTTAGCCCAATACGCTATCTGAAATAGGAGCGCCGTAAATTGAACAAATGTGATAGAATTTCACTGAATTCTTATATTAACCAAAATATAAAATGATCTAATCGGGTATCTGATTGCCCTACCCCAGAAGTTTAATAGTGCATTTTACTCACCATTCCACGCGCTTTAAGTTGCCGCCTAGCCCAGTACGCTATCTGAAATAGGAGCTACGTAAGTTGAACAAATGTCACAGAATTACGCTGAATTCTTATATTAACCGTAATATAAAATGATCTAATCGGGTCTCCGTTTGCCTTATCCTAGAAGTTTAATAGTGCATTTTACTCGCCATTTCATGCGCTTTGAGATGCCGCTTAGCCCAATACGCTATCTGAAATAGGAGCGACGTAAATTGAACAAATGTGATAGAATTTCGCTGAATTCTTATATTAACCTTAATGTAAAACGATCTAATCGGGTCTATGTTCGCCCTACCCAAGAAGTTTAATAGTGCATTTCACTCGTCATTTCATGCGCTTTGCGATGCCGCTTAGCCCAATAAGCTATCTGAAATTGGAGCGACGTATATTGAGCAAATGTGATAGAATTTCGCTGAATTCTTATATTAACCAAAATATAAAATGATCTAATCGGGTCTCTGATTGCCCTATCATAGAAGTTTAAGAGTGCATTTTACTCGCCCTTTCGTGCGCTGTGAGATGCCGCTTAGCTCAATACGCTATCTGAAATAGGAGCGACGTAAATTGAACAAATGTGATAGAATTTCGCTGAATTCTTATATTAACGAAAATATAAAATGATCTAATCGGGTCTCTGATTGCCCTACCCTAGAAGTTTAATAGTGCATTTTACTCGCCATTTCATGCGCTTTGAGATGCCGCTTAGCCCAATACGCTATCTGAAATAGGAGCGACGTAAATTGAACAAATGTGATAGAATTTCGCTGGATTCTTATATTAACCAAAATATAAAATGATCTAATCGGGTCTCTGATTGCCCTATCATAGAAGTTTAAGAGTGCATTTTACTCGCCATTCCACGCGCTTTAAGTTGCCGCCTAGCCCAGTACGCTATCTGAAATAGGAGCTACGTAAGTTGAACAAATGTCACAGAATTACGCTGCATTCTTATGTTAACCGTAATATAAAATGATCTAATCAGGTCTCTGTTTGCCTTATCCTAGAAGTTTAAGAGTGCATTTTACTCGCCATTTCATGCGCTTTGAGATGCCGCTTAGCCCAATACGCTATCTGAAATAGGAGCGACGTAAATTGAACAAATGTGATAGAATTTCGCTGAATTCTTATATTAACCAAAACATAAAATGATCTAATCGGGTCTCTGATTGCCCTACCCTAGAAGTTTAATAGTGCATTTTACTCACCATTTCATGCGCTTTGAGATGCCGCTTAGCCCAATACGCTATCTGAAATTGGAGCGACGTAAATTGAACAAATGTGATAGAATTTCGCTGAATTCTTATATTAACCAAAATATAAAATGATCTAATCGGGTCTCTGATTGCCCTACCCTAGAAGTTTAATAGTGCATTTTACTCGCCATTTCATGCGCTTTGAGATGCCGCTTAGACCAATACGCTATCTGAAATAGGAGCGACGTAAATTAAACAAATCTGATAGAACTTCGCTGAATTCTTATATTAACCATAATATAAAATGATCTAATCGGGTCTCTGATTGCCCTACCCTAGAAGTTTAATAGTGCATTTTACTCACCATTCCACGCGCTTTAAGTTGCCGCCTAGCCCAGTACGCTATCTGAAATAGGAGCTACGTAAGTTGAACAAATGTCACAGAATTACGCTGAATTCTTATATTAACCGTAATATAAAATGATCTAATCGGGTCTCTGTTTGCCTTATCCTAGAAGTTTAATAGTGCATTTTACTCGTCAATTCATGCGCTTTGCGATGCCGCTTAGCCCAATAAGCTATCTGAAATAGGAGCGACGTAAATTGAACAAATGTGATAGAATTTCGCTGAATTCTTATATTAACCAAAATATAAAATGATCTGATCGGGTCTCTGATTGCCCTATCATAGAAGTTTAACAGTGCATTTTACTCGCCATTCCACGCGCTTTAAGTTGCCGCCTAACCCAGCACGCTATCTGAAATAGGAGTTACGTAAGTTGAACAAATGTCACAGAATTACGCTGAATTCTTATATTAACCGTAATATAAAATGATCTAATCGGGTCTCTGTTTGCCTTATCCTAGAAGTTTAATAGTGCATTTTACTCGCCATTTCATGCGCTTTGAGATGCCGCTTAGCCCAGTACACTATCTGAAATAGGAGCGACGTAAATTGAAAAAATGTGATAGAATTTCCCTGAAATGTTATAGTAAACAAAATATAAAATGATCTATTCGTAACTCTGATTGCCCTATCATAGAAGTTTAGAAGTGCATTTTACTCACCCTTCCATGCGCTTTAAGATGCCGCCTAGCCCAGTACGCTATCTGAAATAGGAGCGACGTTAGTTGAACAAATGTGATAGAATTACGCTGAATTCTTATATTAACCGTAATATAAAATGATCTATTCGGGTGTCTGTTCGCCCTACCCTAGAAGTTTAATAGTGCATTTCACTCGCCATTCCATGCGCTTTGAGATGCCGCTTAGCCCAATACGCTATCTGAAATAGGAGCGACGTTAATTGAACAAATGTGATAGAATTTCGCTGAATTCTTATATTATCCAAAATATGAAATGATCTTATCGGGTCTCTGATTGCCCTACCCTAGAAGTTTAATAGTGCATTTTACTCGCCCTTTCGTGCGCTGTGAGATGCCGCTTAGCCCAATACGCTATCTGAAATAGGAGCGACGTAAATTGAACAAATGTGATAGAATTTCGCTGGATTCTTATATTAACCAAAATATAAAATGATCTAATCGGGTCTCTGATTGCCCTATCATAGAAGTTTAATAGTGCATTTTACTCGCCATTCCACGCGCTTTAAGTTGCCGCCTAGCCCAGTACGCTATCTGAAATAGGAGCTACGTAAGTTGAACAAATGTCACAGAATTACGCTGAATTCTTATGTTAACCGTAATATAAAATGATCTAATCGGGTCTCTGATTGCCCTACCCTAGAAGTTTAATAGTGCATTTTACTCGCCATTTCATGCGCTTTGAGATGCCGCTTAGACCAATACGCTATCTGAAATAGGAGCGACGTAAATTAAACAAATCTGATAGAACTTCGCTGAATTCTTATATTAACCATAATATAAAATGATCTAATCGGGTCTCTGATTGCCCTACCCTAGAAGTTTAATAGTGCATTTTACTCACCATTCCACGCGCTTTAAGTTGCCGCCTAGCCCAGTACGCTATCTGAAATAGGAGCTACGTAAGTTGAACAAATGTCACAGAATTACGCTGAATTCTTATATTAACCGTAATATAAAATGATCTAATCGGGTCTCTGTTTGCCTTATCCTAGAAGTTTAATAGTGCATTTTACTCGTCAATTCATGCGCTTTGCGATGCCGCTTAGCCCAATAAGCTATCTGAAATAGGAGCGACGTAAATTGAACAAATGTGATAGAATTTCGCTGAATTCTTATATTAACCAAAATATAAAATGATCTGATCGGGTCTCTGATTGCCCTATCATAGAAGTTTAACAGTGCATTTTACTCGCCATTCCACGCGCTTTAAGTTGCCGCCTAACCCAGCACGCTATCTGAAATAGGAGTTACGTAAGTTGAACAAATGTCACAGAATTACGCTGAATTCTTATATTAACCGTAATATAAAATGATCTAATCGGGTCTCTGTTTGCCTTATCCTAGAAGTTTAATAGTGCATTTTACTCGCCATTTCATGCGCTTTGAGATGCCGCTTAGCCCAGTGCACTATCTGAAATAGGAGCGACGTAAATTGAAAAAATGTGATAGAATTTCCCTGAAATGTTATAGTAAACAAAATATAAAATGATGTATTCGTAACTCTGATTGCCCTATCATAGAAGTTTAGAAGTGCATTTTACTCGCCCTTCCATGCGCTTTAAGATGCCGCCTAGCCCAGTACGCTATCTGAAATAGGAGCGACGTTAGTTGAACAAATGTGATAGAATTACGCTGAATTCTTATATTAACCGTAATATAAAATGATCTATTCGGGTGTCTGTTCGCCCTACCCTAGAAGTTTAATAGTGCATTTCACTCGCCATTCCATGCGCTTTGAGATGCCGCTTAGCCCAATACGCTATCTGAAATAGGAGCGACGTTAATTGAACAAATGTGATAGAATTTCGCTGAATTCTTATATTATCCAAAATATGAAATGATCTTATCGGGTCTCTGATTGCCCTACCCTAGAAGTTTAATAGTGCATTTTACTCGCCCTTTCGTGCGCTGTGAGATGCCGCTTAGCCCAATACGCTATCTGAAATAGGAGCGACGTAAATTGAACAAATGTGATAGAATTTCGCTGGATTCTTATATTAACCAAAATATAAAATGATCTAATCGGGTCTCTGATTGCCCTATCATAGAAGTTTAATAGTGCATTTTACTCGCCATTCCACGCGCTTTAAGTTGCCGCCTAGCCCAGTACGCTATCTGAAATAGGAGCTACGTAAGTTGAACAAATGTCACAGAATTACGCTGAATTCTTATGTTAACCGTAATATAAAATGATCTAATCGGGTCTCTGTTTGCCTTATCCTAGAAGTTTAAGAGTGCATTTTACTCGCCATTTCATGCGCTTTGAGATGCCGCTTAGCCCAATACGCTATCTGAAATAGGAGCGACGTAAATTGAACAAATGTGATAGAATTTCGCTGAATTCTTATATTAACCAAAATATAAAATGATCTAATCGGGTCTCTGATTGCCCTACCCTAGAAGTTTAATAGTGCACTTTACTCACCATTTCATGCGCTTTGAGATGCCGCTTATCCCAATACGCTATCTGAAATTGGAGCGACGTAAATTGAACAAATGTGATAGAATTTCGCTGAATTCTTATATTAACCAAAATATAAAATGATCTAATCGGGTCTCTGATTGCCCTACCCTAGAAGTTTAATAGTGCATTTTACTCGCCATTTCATGCGCTTTGAGATGCCGCTTAGACCAATACGCTATCTGAAATAGGAGCGACGTAAATTAAACAAATCTGATAGAACTTCGCTGAATTCTTATATTAACCATAATATAAAATGATCTAATCGGGTCTCTGATTGCCCTACCCTAGAAGTTTAATAGTGCATTTTACTCACCATTCCACGCGCTTTAAGTTGCCGCCTAGCCCAGTACGCTATCTGAAATAGGAGCTACGTAAGTTGAACAAATGTCACAGAATTACGCTGAATTCTTATATTAACCGTAATATAAAATGATCTAATCGGGTCTCTGTTTGCCTTATCCTAGAAGTTTAATAGTGCATTTTACTCGTCAATTCATGCGCTTTGCGATGCCGCTTAGCCCAATAAGCTATCTGAAATAGGAGCGACGTAAATTGAACAAATGTGATAGAATTTCGCTGAATTCTTATATTAACCAAAATATAAAATGATCTGATCGGGTCTCTGTTTGCCCTACCATAGAAGTTTAATAGTGCATTTTACTCGCCGTTCCACGCGCTTTAAGATGCCGCCTAGCGCAGTACGCTATCTGAAATAGGAGCGACGTTAGTTGAACAAATGTGATAGAATTACGCTGAATTCTTATATTAACCGTAATATAAAATGATCTGATCGGGTCTCTGATTGCCCTACCCTAGAAGTTTAATAGTGCATTTTACTCACCATTCCACGCGCTTTAAGATGCCGCCTATCCGAGTACGCTATCTGTAATAGGAGCGACGTAAATTGAACAAATGTGATAGAATTTCGCTGAATTCTTATATTAACCAAAATATAAAATGATGTAATCGGGTCTCTGATTGCCCTATCATAGAAGTTTAACAGTGTATTTTACTCGCCATTCCACGCGCTTTAAGATGCCGCCTAGCCCAGTATGCTATCTGAAATAGGAACGACGTAAATTGAACAAATGTGTTAGAATTACGCTGAATTCTTATATTAACCGTAATATAAAATGGTCTAATCGGATCTCCGTTTGCCTTATCCTAGAAGTGTATTAGTGCATTTTACACGTCATTCCATGCGCTTTGAGATGCCGCTGAGCCCAATACGCTATCTGAAATAGGAGCGACGTAAATTGAACAAATGTGATAGAATTTCGCTGAATTCTTATTTTAACCTTAATGTAAAATGATCTAATCGGGTCTTTGTTCGCCTTACCCTAGAAGTTTAACAGTGCATTTCTCTCGTCTTTCATGCGCTCTGAGTTGCCGCTTAGCCCGATAAGCTATCTGAAATAGGAGCGACGTAAATTGAACAAATGTGATAGAACTTCGCTGAATTCTTATATTAACCGTAATATAAAATGATCTGATCGAGTCTCTGCTTGCCCCACCCTAGAAGTTTAATAGTGCATTTTACTCGCCTTTTCGTGCGCTTTGAGATGCCGCTTAGCCCAATACGCTGTCTGAAATAGGAGCGACGTAAATTGAACAAATGTGATAGAATTTCGCTGGATTCTTATATTAACCAAAATATAAAATGAACTAATCGGGTCTCTGATTGCCCTATCATAGAAGTTTAATAGTGCATTTTACTCCCCATTCCACGCGGTTTAAGCTGCCGCCTAGCCCAGTACGCTATCTGAAATAGGAGCTACGTAACTTGAACAAATGTGACAGAATTACGCTGAATTCTTATATTAACCGTAATATAAAATGATCTAATCGGGTCTCTGTTTGCCTTATCCTAGAAGTTTAATAGTGGATTTTACTCGCCATTTCATGCGCTTTGAGATGCCGCTTAGCCCAATAAGCTATCTGAAATAGGAGCGATGTAACTTGAACAAATGTGATAGAATTTCGCTGAATTCTTAAATTAACCATAATATAAAATGATGTAATCGGGTCTCTGTTCGCCCTACCCAAGAAGTTTAATAGTGCATTTCTCTCGTCATTTCATGCGCTTTGAGATGCCGCATAGCCCAATACGCTATCTGAAATAGGAGCGACGTAAATTGAACAAATGTGATAGAATTTCGCTGAATTCTTATATTAACCGTAATATAAAATGATCTAATCGGGTCTCTGATTGCCCTATCATAGAAGATTAATAGTGCATTTTACTCGCCATTCCACGCGCTTTAAGATGCCGCCCAGCCCAGTATGCTATCTGAAATAGGAACGACGTAAATAGAACAAATGTGATAGAATTTTGCTGAATTCTTAAATTAACCATAATATAAAATGATCTAATCGGGTCTCTGATTGAACTACCCTAGAAGTTTAATAGTGCATTTTACTCGTCATTTCATGCGCTTTGAGATGCCGCTTAGCCCAATAAGCTGTCTGACATAGGAGCGACGTAAATTGAACAAATGTGATAGAAGTTCCCTGAATACTTATATTAACCTTAATGTAAAATGATCTAATGGGGTCTCTGTTCGCCCTGCCCTCGAAGTTTAATAGTGCATTTTACTCCCCATTTCATGCGCTTTGAAATGCCGCTTAGCCCAATACGCTATCTGAAATAGGAGCGACGTAAAATGAACAAATGTGATACGATTTCGCTGAATTCTTAAATTAACCATAATATAAAATGATCTAATCGGATCTCTATGTGCCCAGCCCTAGAAGCTTAATAGTGCATTTTACTCGCCATTTCTTGCTCTTTGAGATGCCGCTTAGCCCAATACGCTATCTGAAATAGGAGCGACGTAAATTGAACAAATGTGATAGAATTTCGCTGGATTCTTATATTAACCAAAATATAAAATGATCTAATCGGGTGTCTGATTGCCCTACCCTAGAAGTTAATAGTGCATTTTACTCGCCATTCCACGCGCTTTAGAATGCCGCCTATCAGATTACGCTATCTGAAATAGGAGCGACGTAAGTTGAACAAATGTGTTAGAATTACGCTGAATTCTTATATTAACCGTAATATAAAATGGTCTAATCGGATCTCCGTTTGCCTCATCCTAGAAGTTTATTAGTGCATTTTACACGTCATTCCATGCGCTTTGAGATGCCGCTGAGCCCAATACGCTATCTGAAATAGGAGCGACGTAAATTGAACAAATGTGATAGAATTTCACTGAATTCTTATATTAACCAAAATATAAAATGATCTAATCGGGTCTCTGATTGCCCTACCCTAGAAGTTTAATAGTGCACTTTACTCACCATTTCATGCGCTTTGAGATGCCGCTTATCCCAATACGCTATCTGAAATTGGAGCGACGTAAATTGAACAAATGTGATAGAATTTCGCTGAATTCTTATATTAACCAAAATATAAAATGATCTAATCGGGTCTCTGATTGCCCTACCCTAGAAGTTTAATAGTGCATTTTACTCGCCATTTCATGCACTTTGAGATGCCGCTTAGACCAATACGCTATCTGAAATAGGAGCGACGTAAATTAAACAAATCTGATAGAACTTCGCTGAATTCTTATATTAACCATAATATAAAATGATCTAATCGGGTCTCTGATTGCCCTACCCTAGAAGTTTAATAGTGCATTTTACTCACCATTCCACGCGCTTTAAGTTGCCGCCTAGCCCAGTACGCTATCTGAAATAGGAGCTACGTAAGTTGAACAAATGTCACAGAATTACGCTGAATTCTTATATTAACCGTAATATAAAATGATCTAATCGGGTCTCTGTTTGCCTTATCCTAGAAGTTTAATAGTGCATTTTACTCGCCATTTCATGCGCTTTGAGATGCCGCTTAGCCCAGTACACTATCTGAAATAGGAGCGTCGTAAATTGAAAAAATGTGATAGAATTTCCCTGAAATGTTATAGTAAACAAAATATAAAATGATCTATTCGTAACTCTGATTGCCCTATCATAGAAGTTTAACAGTGCATTTTACTCGCCATTTCATGCGCTTTGAGATGCCGCTTAGACCAATACGCTATCTGAAATAGGAGCGACGTTAATTAAACAAATGTGATAGAACTTCGCTGAATTCTTATATTAACCATAATATAAAATGATCTAATCGGGTCTCTGATTGCCCTACCCTAGAAGTTTAATAGTGCATTTTACTCACCATTCCACGCGCTTTAAGTTGCCGCCTAGCCCAGTACGCTATCTGAAATAGGAGCGACGTAAATTGAACAAATGTGATAGAATTTCGCTGAATTCTTATATTAACCAAAATATGAAATGATCTTATCGGGTCTCTGATTGCCCTACCCTAGAAGTTTAATAGTGCATTTTACTCGCCCTTTCGTGCGCTGTGAGATGCCGCTTAGCCCAATACGCTATCTGAAATAGGAGCGACGTAAATTGAACAAATGTGATAGAATTTCGCTGGATTCTTATATTAACCAAAATATAAAATGATCTAATCGGGTCTCTGATTGCCCTATCGTAGAAGTTTAATAGTGCATTTTACTCGGCATTCCACGCGCTTTAAGTTGCCGCCTAGCCCAGTACGCTATCTGAAATAGGAGCTACGTAAGTTGAACAAATGTCACAGAATTACGCTGCATTCTTATGTTAACCGTAATATAAAATGATCTAATTGGGTCTCTGTTTGCCTTATCCTAGAAGTTTAAGAGTGCATTTTACTCGCCATTTCATGCGCTTTGAGATGCCGCTTAGCCCAATACGCTATCTGAAATAGGAGCGACGTAAATTAAACAAATGTGATAGAATTTCGCTGAATTCTTATATTAACCGTAATATAAAATGATCTATTCGGGTGTCTGTTCGCCCTACCCTAGAAGTTTAATAGTGCATTTCACTCGCCATTCCATGCGCTTTGAGATGCCGCTTAGCCCAATACGCTATCTGAAATAGGAGCGACGTAAATTGAACAAATGTGATAGAATTTCGCTGAATTCTTATATTAACCAAAATATGAAATGATCTTATCGGGTCTCTGATTGCCCTACCCTAGAAGTTTAATAGTGCATTTTACTCGCCCTTTCGTGCGCTGTGAGATGCCGCTTAGCCCAATACGCTATCTGAAATAGGAGCGACGTAAATTAAACAAATGTGATAGAACTTCGCTGAATTCTTATATTAACCATAATATAAAATGATCTAATCGGGTTTCTGATTGCCCTACCCTAGAAGTTTAATAGTGCATTTTACTCACCATTCCACGCGCTTTAAGTTGCCGCCTAGCCCAGTACGCTATCTGAAATAGGAGCTACGTAAGTTGAACAAATGTCACAGAATTACGCTGAATTCTTATATTAACCGTAATATAAAATGATCTAATCGGGTCTCTGTTTGCCTTATCCTAGAAGTTTAATAGTGCATTTTACTCGTCAATCCATGCGCTTTGCGATGCCGCTTAGCCCAATAAGCTATCTGAAATAGGAGCGACGTAAATTGAACAAATGTGATAGAATTTCGCTGAATTCTTATATTAACCAAAATATAAAATGATCTAATCGGGTCTCTGATTGCCCTATCATAGAAGTTTAACAGTGCATTTTACTCGCCATTCCACGCGCTTTAAGTTGCCGCCTAGCCCAGCACGCTATCTGAAATAGGAGCTACGTAAGTTGAGCAAATGTCACAGAATTACGCCGAATTCTTATATTAACCGTAATATAAAATGATCTAATCGGGTCTCCGTTTGCCTTATCCTAGAAGTTTAATAGTGCATTTTACTCGCCATTTCATGCGCTTTGAGATGCCGCTTAGCCCAATACGCTATCTGAAATAGGAGCGACGTAAATTGAACAAATGTGATAGAATTTCGCTGAATTCTTATATTAACCAAAATATAAAATGATCTAATGGGGTCTCTGTTTGCCCTACCCTAGAAGTTTAATAGTGCATTTTACTCGCCATTTCTTGCGCTTTGAGATGCCACTTAGCACAAGTCGCTATCTGAAATAGGAGCGATGTAAATTGAACAAATGTGATAGAATTTCGCTGAATTCTTATATTAACCTTAATGTAAAATGATCTAATCGGGTCTTTGTTCGCCCTACCCAAGAAGTTTAATAGTGCATTTCACTCGTCATGTCATGCGCTTTGCGATGCCGCTTAGCCCAATAAGCTATCTGAAATTGGAGCGACGTATATTGAACAAATGTGATAGAATTTCGCTGAATTCTTATATTAACCAAAATATAAAATGATCTAATCGGGTCTCTGATTGCCCTATCATAGAAGTTTAACAGTGCATTTTACTCGCCCTTTCGTGCGCTGTGAGATGCCGCTTAGCCCAATACGCTATCTGAAATAGGAGCGACGTAAATTGAACAAATGTGATAGAATTTCGCTGAATTCTTATATTAACCAAAATATAAAATGATCTAATCGGGTCTCTGATTGCCCTACCCTAGAAGTTTAATAGTGCATTTTACTCACCATTTCATGCGCTTTGAGATGCCGCTTAGCCCAATACGCTATCTGAAATTGGAGCGACGTAAATTGAACAAATGTGATAGAATTTCGCTGAATTCTTATATTAACCAAAATATAAAATGATCTAATCGGGTCTCTGATTGCCCTACCCTAGAAGTTTAATAGTGCATTTTACTCGCCATTTCATGCGCTTTGAGATGCCGCTTAGACCAATACGCTATCTGAAATAGGAGCGACGTAAATTAAACAAATCTGATAGAACTTCGCTGAATTCTTATATTAACCATAATATACAATGATCTAATCGGGTCTCTGATTGCCCTACTCTAGAAGTTTAATAGTGCATTTTACTCACCATTCCACGCGCTTTAAGTTGCCGCCTAGCCCAGTACGCTATCTGAAATAGGAGCTACGTAAGTTGAACAAATGTCACAGAATTACGCTGAATTCTTATATTAACCGTAATATAAAATGATCTAATCGGGTCTCTGTTTGCCTTATCCTAGAAGTTTAATAGTGCATTTTACTCGTCAATTCATGCGCTTTGCGATGCCGCTTAGCCCAATAAGCTATCTGAAATAGGAGCGACGTAAATTGAACAAATGTGATAGAATTTCGCTGAATTCTTATATTAACCAAAATATAAAATGATCTGATCGGGTCTCTGATTGCCCTATCATAGAAGTTTAACAGTGCATTTTACTCGCCATTCCACGCGCTTTAAGTTGCCGCCTAGCCCAGCACGCTATCTGAAATACGAGTTACGTAAGTTGAACAAATGTCACAGAATTACGCTGAATTCTTATATTAACCGTAATATAAAATGATCTAATCGGGTCTCTGTTTGCCTTATCCTAGAAGTTTAATAGTGCATTTTACTCGCCATTTCATGCGCTTTGAGATGCCGCTTAGCCCAGTACACTATCTGAAATAGGAGCGACGTAAATTGAAAAAATGTGATACAATTTCCCTGAAATGTTATAGTAAACAAAATATAAAATGATCTATTCGTAACTATGATTGCCCTATCATAGAAGTTTAGAAGTGCATTTTACTCGCCCTTCGATGCGCTTTAAGATGCCGCCTAGCCCAGTACGCTATCTGAAATAGGAGCGACGTTAGTTGAACAAATGTGATAGAATTACGCTGAATTCTTATATTAACCGTAATATAAAATGATCTATTCGGGTGTCTGTTCGCCCTACCCTAGAAGTTTAATAGTGAATTTCACTCGCCATTCCATGCGCTTTGAGATGCCGCTTAGCCCAATACGCTATCTGAAATAGGAGCGACGTTAATTGAACAAATGTGAGAGAATTTCGCTGAATTCTTATATTATCCAAAATATGAAATGATCTTATCGGGTCTCTGATTGCCCTACCCTAGAAGTTTAATAGTGCCTTTTACTCGCCCTTTCGTGCGCTGTGAGATGCCGCTTAGCCCAATACGCTATCTGAAATAGGAGCGACGTAAATTGAACAAATGTGATAGAATTTCGCTGGATTCTTATATTAACCAAAATATAAAATGATCTAATCGGGTCTCTGATTGCCCTATCATAGAAGTTTAATAGTGCATTTTACTCGCCATTCCACGCGCTTTAAGTTGCCGCCTAGCCCAGTACGCTATCTGAAATAGGAGCTACGTAAGTTGAACAAATGTCACAGAATTACGCTGAATTCTTATGTTAACCGTAATATAAAATGATCTAATCGGGTCTCTGTTTGCCTTATCCTAGAAGTTTAATAGTGCATTTTACTCGCCATTTCATGCGCTTTGAGATGCCGCTTAGCCCAATACGCTATCTGAAATAGGAGCGACGTAAATTGAACAAATGTGATAGAATTTCACTGAATTCTTATATTAACCAAAATATAAAATGATCTAATCGGGTCTCTGATTGCCCTACCCTAGAAGTTTAATAGTGCATTTTACGAGCCATTTCTTGCGCTTTGAGATGCAGCTTAGCCCAATACGCTATCTGAAATAGGAGCGACGTAAATTGAACAAATGTGATAGAATTTCGCTGAATTCTTATATTAACCGAAATATGAAATGATCTTATCGGGTCTCTGATTGCCCTACCCTAGAAGT
The DNA here is from genome assembly GCA_916610135.2 of Macropis europaea. Lineage (NCBI taxonomy): Eukaryota > Metazoa > Arthropoda > Insecta > Hymenoptera > Melittidae > Macropis > Macropis europaea. The sequence continues at coordinate 24,756 of CAKAJE020001293.1, read as the reverse complement.
TTAATAGTGCATTTTACTCGCCCTTTCGTGCGCTGTGAGATGCCGCTTAGTCCAATACGCTATCTGAAATAGGAGCGACGTAAATTGAACAAATGTGATAGAATTTCGCTGAATTCTTATATTAACCAAAATATGAAATGATCTTATCGGGTCTCTGATTGCCCTACCCTAGAAGTTTAATAGTGCATTTTACTCGCCCTTTCGTGCGCTGTGAGATGCCGCTTAGCCCAGTACGCTATCTGAAATAGCAGCGACGTAAATTGAACAAATGTGATAGAATTTCGCTGGATTCTTATATTAACCAAAATATAAAATGATCTAATCGGGTCTCTGATTGCCCTATCATAGAAGTTTCATAGTGCATTTTACTCGCCATTCCACGCGCTTTAAGTTGCCGCCTAGCCCAGTACGCTATCTGAAATAGGAGCTACGTAAGTTGAACAAATGTCACAGAATTACGCTGAATTCTTATGTTAACCGTAATATAAAATGATCTAATCGGGTCTCTGTTTGCCTTATCCTAGAAGTTTAATAGTGCATTTTACTCGCCATTTCTTGCGCTTTGAGATGCAGCTTAGCCCAATACGCTATCTGAAATAGGAGCGACGTGAATTGAACAAATGTGATAGAATTTCGCTGAATTCTTATATTAACCAAAATATGAAATGATCTTATCGGATCTCTGATTGCCCTACCCTAGAAGTTTAATAGTGCATTTTGCTCGCCCTTTCGTGCGCTGTGAGATGCCGCTTAGCCCAATACGCTATCTGAAATAGGAGCGACGTAAATTGAACAAATGTGATAGAATTTCGCTGGATTCTTATATTAACCAAAATATAAAATGATCTAATCGGGTCTCTGATTGCCCTATCGTAGAAGTTTAATAGTGCATTTTACTCGCCATTCCACGCGCTTTAAGTTGCCGCCTAGCCCAGCACGCTATCTGAAATAGGAGCTACGTAAGTTGAGCAAATGTCACAGAATTACGCCGAATTCTTATATTAACCGTAATATAAAATGATCTAATCGGGTCTCCGTTTGCCTTATCCTAGAAGTTTAATAGTGCATTTTACTCGCCATTTCATGCGCTTTGAGATGCCGCTTAGCCCAATACGCTATCTGAAATAGGAGCGACGTAAATTGAACAAATGTGATAGAATTTCGCTGAATTCTTATATTAACCAAAATATAAAATGATCTAATGGGGTCTCTGTTTGCCCTACCCTAGAAGTTTAATAGTGCATTTTACTCGCCATTTCTTGCGCTTTGAGATGCCACTTAGCACAAGTCGCTATCTGAAATAGGAGCGACGTAAATTGAACAAATGTGATAGAATTTCGCTGAATTCTTATATTAACGAAAATATAAAATGATCTAATCGGGTCTCTGATTGCCCTACCCTAGAAGTTTAATAGTGCATTTTACTCGCCATTTCATGCGCTTTGAGATGCCGCTTAGCCCAATACGCTATCTGAAATAGGAGCGACGTAAATTGAACAAATGTGATAGAATTTCGCTGGATTCTTATATTAACCAAAATATAAAATGATCTAATCGGGTCTCTGATTGCCCTACCATAGAAGTTTAAGAGTGCATTTTACTCGCCATTCCACGCGCTTTAAGTTGCCGCCTAGCCCAGTACGCTATCTGAAATAGGAGCTACGTAAGTTGAACAAATGTCACAGAATTACGCTGCATTCTTATGTTAACCGTAATATAAAATGATCTAATCAGGTCTCTGTTTGCCTTATCCTAGAAGTTTAAGAGTGCATTTTACTCGCCATTTCATGCGCTTTGAGATGCCGCTTAGCCCAATACGCTATCTGAAATAGGAGCGACGTAAATTGAACAAATGTGATAGAATTTCGCTGAATTCTTATGTTAACCAAAACATAAAATGATCTAATCGGGTCTCTGATTGCCCTACCCTAGAAGTTTAATAGTGCATTTTACTCACCATTTCATGCGCTTTGAGATGCCGCTTAGCCCAATACGCTATCTGAAATTGGAGCGACGTAAATTGAACAAATGTGATAGAATTTCGCTGAATTCTTATATTAACCAAAATATAAAATGATCTAATCGGGTCTCTGATTGCCCTACCCTAGAAGTTTAATAGTGCATTTTACTCGCCATTTCATGCGCTTTGAGATGCCGCTTAGACCAATACGCTATCTGAAATAGGAGCGACGTAAATTAAACAAATCTGATAGAACTTCGCTGAATTCTTATATTAACCATAATATAAAATGATCTAATCGGGTCTCTGATTGCCCTACCCTAGAAGTTTAATAGTGCATTTTACTCACCATTCCACGCGCTTTAAGTTGCCGCCTAGCCCAGTACGCTATCTGAAATAGGAGCTACGTAAGTTGAACAAATGTCACAGAATTACGCTGAATTCTTATATTAACCGTAATATAAAATGATCTAATCGGGTCTCTGTTTGCCTTATCCTAGAAGTTTAATAGTGCATTTTACTCGTCAATTCATGCGCTTTGCGATGCCGCTTAGCCCAATAAGCTATCTGAAATAGGAGCGACGTAAATTGAACAAATGTGATAGAATTTCGCTGAATTCTTATATTAACCAAAATATAAAATGATCTGATCGGGTCTCTGATTGCCCTATCATAGAAGTTTAACAGTGCATTTTACTCGCCATTCCACGCGCTTTAAGTTGCCGCCTAACCCAGCACGCTATCTGAAATAGGAGTTACGTAAGTTGAACAAATGTCACAGAATTACGCTGAATTCTTATATTAACCGTAATATAAAATGATCTAATCGGGTCTCTGTTTGCCTTATCCTAGAAGTTTAATAGTGCATTTTACTCGCCATTTCATGCGCTTTGAGATGCCGCTTAGCCCAGTACACTATCTGAAATAGGAGCGACGTAAATTGAAAAAATGTGATAGAATTTCCCTGAAATGTTATAGTAAACAAAATATAAAATGATCTATTCGTAACTCTGATTGCCCTATCATAGAAGTTTAGAAGTGCATTTTACTCACCCTTCCATGCGCTTTAAGATGCCGCCTAGCCCAGTACGCTATCTGAAATAGGAGCGACGTTAGTTGAACAAATGTGATAGAATTACGCTGAATTCTTATATTAACCGTAATATAAAATGATCTATTCGGGTGTCTGTTCGCCCTACCCTAGAAGTTTAATAGTGCATTTCACTCGCCATTCCATGCGCTTTGAGATGCCGCTTAGCCCAATACGCTATCTGAAATAGGAGCGACGTTAATTGAACAAATGTGATAGAATTTCGCTGAATTCTTATATTATCCAAAATATGAAATGATCTTATCGGGTCTCTGATTGCCCTACCCTAGAAGTTTAATAGTGCATTTTACTCGCCCTTTCGTGCGCTGTGAGATGCCGCTTAGCCCAATACGCTATCTGAAATAGGAGCGACGTAAATTGAACAAATGTGATAGAATTTCGCTGGATTCTTATATTAACCAAAATATAAAATGATCTAATCGGGTCTCTGATTGCCCTATCATAGAAGTTTAATAGTGCATTTTACTCGCCATTCCACGCGCTTTAAGTTGCCGCCTAGCCCAGTACGCTATCTGAAATAGGAGCTACGTAAGTTGAACAAATGTCACAGAATTACGCTGAATTCTTATGTTAACCGTAATATAAAATGATCTAATCGGATCTCTGATTGCCCTACCCTAGAAGTTTAATAGTGCATTTTACTCGCCATTTCATGCGCTTTGAGATGCCGCTTAGACCAATACGCTATCTGAAATAGGAGCGACGTAAATTAAACAAATCTGATAGAACTTCGCTGAATTCTTATATTAACCATAATATAAAATGATCTAATCGGGTCTCTGATTGCCCTACCCTAGAAGTTTAATAGTGCATTTTACTCACCATTCCACGCGCTTTAAGTTGCCGCCTAGCCCAGTACGCTATCTGAAATAGGAGCTACGTAAGTTGAACAAATGTCACAGAATTACGCTGAATTCTTATATTAACCGTAATATAAAATGATCTAATCGGGTCTCTGTTTGCCTTATCCTAGAAGTTTAATAGTGCATTTTACTCGTCAATTCATGCGCTTTGCGATGCCGCTTAGCCCAATAAGCTATCTGAAATAGGAGCGACGTAAATTGAACAAATGTGATAGAATTTCGCTGAATTCTTATATTAACCAAAATATAAAATGATCTGATCGGGTCTCTGATTGCCCTATCATAGAAGTTTAACAGTGCATTTTACTCGCCATTCCACGCGCTTTAAGTTGCCGCCTAACCCAGCACGCTATCTGAAATAGGAGTTACGTAAGTTGAACAAATGTCACAGAATTACGCTGAATTCTTATATTAACCGTAATATAAAATGATCTAATCGGGTCTCTGTTTGCCTTATCCTAGAAGTTTAATAGTGCATTTTACTCGCCATTTCATGCGCTTTGAGATGCCGCTTAGCCCAGTGCACTATCTGAAATAGGAGCGACGTAAATTGAAAAAATGTGATAGAATTTCCCTGAAATGTTATAGTAAACAAAATATAAAATGATCTATTCGTAACTCTGATTGCCCTATCATAGAAGTTTAGAAGTGCATTTTACTCGCCCTTCCATGCGCTTTAAGATGCCGCCTAGCCCAGTACGCTATCTGAAATAGGAGCGACGTTAGTTGAACAAATGTGATAGAATTACGCTGAATTCTTATATTAACCGTAATATAAAATGATCTATTCGGGTGTCTGTTCGCCCTACCCTAGAAGTTTAATAGTGCATTTCACTCGCCATTCCATGCGCTTTGAGATGCCGCTTAGCCCAATACGCTATCTGAAATAGGAGCGACGTTAATTGAACAAATGTGATAGAATTTCGCTGAATTCTTATATTATCCAAAATATGAAATGATCTTATCGGGTCTCTGATTGCCCTACCCTAGAAGTTTAATAGTGCATTTTACTCGCCCTTTCGTGCGCTGTGAGATGCCGCTTAGCCCAATACGCTATCTGAAATAGGAGCGACGTAAATTGAACAAATGTGATAGAATTTCGCTGGATTCTTATATTAACCAAAATATAAAATGATCTAATCGGGTCTCTGATTGCCCTATCATAGAAGTTTAATAGTGCATTTTACTCGCCATTCCACGCGCTTTAAGTTGCCGCCTAGCCCAGTACGCTATCTGAAATAGGAGCTACGTAAGTTGAACAAATGTCACAGAATTACGCTGAATTCTTATGTTAACCGTAATATAAAATGATCTAATCGGGTCTCTGTTTGCCTTATCCTAGAAGTTTAAGAGTGCATTTTACTCGCCATTTCATGCGCTTTGAGATGCCGCTTAGCCCAATACGCTATCTGAAATAGGAGCGACGTAAATTGAACAAATGTGATAGAATTTCGCTGAATTCTTATATTAACCAAAATATAAAATGATCTAATCGGGTCTCTGATTGCCCTACCCTAGAAGTTTAATAGTGCACTTTACTCACCATTTCATGCGCTTTGAGATGCCGCTTATCCCAATACGCTATCTGAAATTGGAGCGACGTAAATTGAACAAATGTGATAGAATTTCGCTGAATTCTTATATTAACCAAAATATAAAATGATCTAATCGGGTCTCTGATTGCCCTACCCTAGAAGTTTAATAGTGCATTTTACTCGCCATTTCATGCGCTTTGAGATGCCGCTTAGACCAATACGCTATCTGAAATAGGAGCGACGTAAATTAAACAAATCTGATAGAACTTCGCTGAATTCTTATATTAACCATAATATAAAATGATCTAATCGGGTCTCTGATTGCCCTACCCTAGAAGTTTAATAGTGCATTTTACTCGCCATTCCACGCGCTTTAAGTTGCCGCCTAGCCCAGTACGCTATCTGAAATAGGAGCTACGTAAGTTGAACAAATGTCACAGAATTACGCTGAATTCTTATATTAACCGTAATATAAAATGATCTAATCGGGTCTCTGTTTGCCTTATCCTAGAAGTTTAATAGTGCATTTTACTCGTCAATTCATGCGCTTTGCGATGCCGCTTAGCCCAATAAGCTATCTGAAATAGGAGCGACGTAAATTGAACAAATGTGATAGAATTTCGCTGAATTCTTATATTAACCAAAATATAAAATGATCTGATCGGGTCTCTGATTACCCTATCATAGAAGTTTAACAGTGCATTTTACTCGCCATTCCACGCGCTTTAAGTTGCCGCCTAGCCCAGCACGCTATCTGAAATAGGAGTTACGTAAGTTGAACAAATGTCACAGAATTACGCTGAATTCTTATATTAACCGTAATATAAAATGATCTAATCGGGTCTCTGTTTGCCTTATCCTAGAAGTTTAATAGTGCATTTTACTCGCCATTTCATGCGCTTTGAGATGCCGCTTAGACCAATACGCTATCTGAAATAGGAGCGACGTAAATTAAACAAATCTGATAGAACTTCGCTGAATTCTTATATTAACCATAATATAAAATGATCTAATCGGGTCTCTGATTGCCCTACCCTAGAAGTTTAATAGTGCATTTTACTCACCATTCCACGCGCTTTAAGTTGCCGCCTAGCCCAGTACGCTATCTGAAATAGGAGCTACGTAAGTTGAACAAATGTCACAGAATTACGCTGAATTCTTATATTAACCGTAATATAAAATGATCTAATCGGGTCTCTGTTTGCCTTATCCTAGAAGTTTAATAGTGCATTTTACTCGTCAATTCATGCGCTTTGCGATGCCGCTTAGCCCAATAAGCTATCTGAAATAGGAGCGACGTAAATTGAACAAATGTGATAGAATTTCGCTGAATTCTTATATTAACCAAAATATAAAATGATCTGATCGGGTCTCTGATTACCCTATCATAGAAGTTTAACAGTGCATTTTACTCGCCATTCCACGCGCTTTAAGTTGCCGCCTAGCCCAGCATGCTATCTGAAATAGGAGTTACGTAAGTTGAACAAATGTCACAGAATTACGCTGAATTCTTATATTAACCGTAATATAAAATGATCTAATCGGGTCTCTGTTTGCCTTATCCTAGAAGTTTAATAGTGCATTTTACTCGCCATTTCATGCGCTTTGAGATGCCGCTTAGCCCAGTACACTATCTGAAATAGGAGCGACGTAAATTGAAAAAATGTGATAGAATTTCGCTGAATTCTTATTTTAACCTTAATGTAAAATGATCTAATCGGGTCTTTGTTCGCCCTACCCTAGAAGTTTAACAGTGCATTTCACTCGTCTTTCATGCGCTCTGAGTTGCCGCTTAGCCCAATAAGCAATCTGAAATAGGAGCGACGTAAATTGAACAAATGTGATAGAACTTCGCTGAATTCTTATATTAACCGTAATATAAAATGATCTGATCGGGTCTCTGCTTGCCCCACCCTAGAAGTTTAATAGTGCATTTTACTCGCCCTTTCGTGCGCTGCGAGATGCCGCTTAGCCCAATACGCTATCTGAAATAGGAGCGACGTAAATTGAACAAATGTGATAGAATTTCGCTGAATTCTTATTTTAACCTTAATGTAAAATGATCTAATCGGGTCTTTGTTCGCCCTACCCTAGAAGTTTAACAGTGCATTTCACTCGTCTTTCATGCGCTCTGAGTTGCCGCTTAGCCCAATAAGCTATCTGAAATAGGAGCGACGTAAATTGAACAAATGTGATAGAACTTCGCTGAATTATTATATTAACCGTAATATAAAATGATCTGATCGGGTCTCTGCTTGCCCCACCCTAGAAGTTTAATAGTGCATTTTACTCGCCTTTTCGTGCGCATTGAGATGCCGCTTAGCCCAATACGCTATCTGAAATATCAGCGACGTAAATTGAACAAATGTGATAGAATTACGCTGAATTCTTATATTAACCGTAATATAAAATGATCTGATCGGGTCTCTGTTTGCCTTATCCTAGAAGTTCAATAGTGCATTTCACTCGTCATTCAATGCGCTTTGAGATGCCGCTTATCCCAATACGCTATCTGAAATAGGGGCGACGTAAATTGAACAAATGTGATAGAATTTCCCTGAATTCTTATATTAACCCAAATATAAATTGATCTAATCGGGTCTCTGATTGCCCTATCATCGATGTTAAATAGTGCATTTCACTCGCCATTCCACGCGCATTAAGATGCCGCCTAGCCCTGTACCCTATCTGAAATAGGAGCGACGTAAATTGAACAAATGTGACAGAATTTTGCTGAATTCTTAAATTAACCATAATATAAAATGATCTAATCGGGTCTCTGTTTGCCCTACCGTAGAAGTTTAATAGTGCATTTTACTCGCCATTTCATGCGCTTTGAGATGTCGCTTAGCCCGATACGCTACCTTAAATAGGAGCGACGTAAATAGAACAAATGTGGTAGAATTTCGCTGAATTCTCAAATTAACTATAATATAAAAGTATCTAATCGGGTCTCTGTTTGCCCTACCATAGAAGTTTAATAGTGCATTTTATTCGCCATTTCATGCACTTTGAGATGCCGCTTAGCCCAATACGCTATCTGAAATAGGAGCGACGTAAATTGAACAAATGTGATAGAATTTCCCTGAAATGTTATAGTAAACAAAATATAAAATGATCTATTCGGAACTCTGATTGCCCTATCATAGAAGTTTAGTAGTGCATTTTACTCGCCGTTCCACGCGCTTTAAGATGCCGCCTAGCGCAGTACGCTATCTGAAATAGGAGCGACGTTAGTTGAACAAATGTGATAGAATTACGCTGAATTCTTATATTAACCGTAATATAAAATGATCTAATCGGGTCTCTGATTGCCCTACCCTAGAAGTTTAATAGTGCATTTTACTCACCATTCCACGCGCTTTAAGATGCCGCCTATCCGAGTACGCTATCTGTAATAGGAGCGACGTAAATTGAACAAATGTGATAGAATTTCGCTGAATTCTTATATTAACCAAAATATAAAATGATGTAATCGGGTCTCTGATTGCCCTATCATAGAAGTTTAACAGTGTATTTTACTCGCCATTCCACGCGCTTTAAGATGCCGCCTAGCCCAGTATGCTATCTGAAATAGGAACGACGTAAATTGAACAAATGTGTTAGAATTACGCTGAATTCTTATATTAACCGTAATATAAAATGGTCTAATCGGATCTCCGTTTGCCTTATCCTAGAAGTGTATTAGTGCATTTTACACGTCATTCCATGCGCTTTGAGATGCCGCTGAGCCCAATACGCTATCTGAAATAGGAGCGACGTAAATTGAACAAATGTGATAGAATTTCGCTGAATTCTTATTTTAACCTTAATGTAAAATGATCTAATCGGGTCTTTGTTCGCCTTACCCTAGAAGTTTAACAGTGCATTTCTCTCGTCTTTCATGCGCTCTGAGTTGCCGCTTAGCCCAATAAGCTATCTGAAATAGGAGCGACGTAAATTGAACAAATGTGATAGAACTTCGCTGAATTCTTATATTAACCGTAATATAAATGATCTGATCGAGTCTCTGCTTGCCCCACCCTAGAAGTTTAATAGTGCATTTTACTCGCCTTTTCGTGCGCTTTGAGATGCCGCTTAGCCCAATACGCTGTCTGAAATAGGAGCGACGTAAATTGAACAAATGTGATAGAATTTCGCTGGATTCTTATATTAACCAAAATATAAAATGAACTAATCGGGTCTCTGATTGCCCTATCATAGAAGTTTAATAGTGCATTTTACTCCCCATTCCACGCGGTTTAAGCTGCCGCCTAGCCCAGTACGCTATCTGAAATAGGAGCTACGTAACTTGAACAAATGTGACAGAATTACGCTGAATTCTTATATTAACCGTAATATAAAATGATCTAATCGGGTCTCTGTTTGCCTTATCCTAGAAGTTTAATAGTGGATTTTACTCGCCATTTCATGCGCTTTGAGATGCCGCTTAGCCCAATAAGCTATCTGAAATAGGAGCGATGTAACTTGAACAAATGTGATAGAATTTCGCTGAATTCTTAAATTAACCATAATATAAAATGATGTAATCGGGTCTCTGTTCGCCCTACCCAAGAAGTTTAATAGTGCATTTCTCTCGTCATTTCATGCGCTTTGAGATGCCGCATAGCCCAATACGCTATCTGAAATAGGAGCGACGTAAATTGAACAAATGTGATAGAATTTCGCTGAATTCTTATATTAACCGTAATATAAAATGATCTAATCGGGTCTCTGATTGCCCTATCATAGAAGATTAATAGTGCATTTTACTCGCCATTCCACGCGCTTTAAGATGCCGCCCAGCCCAGTATGCTATCTGAAATAGGAACGACGTAAATAGAACAAATGTGATAGAATTTTGCTGAATTCTTAAATTAACCATAATATAAAATGATCTAATCGGGTCTCTGATTGAACTACCCTAGAAGTTTAATAGTGCATTTTACTCGTCATTTCATGCGCTTTGAGATGCCGCTTAGCCCAATAAGCTGTCTGACATAGGAGCGACGTAAATTGAACAAATGTGATAGAAGTTCCCTGAATACTTATATTAACCTTAATGTAAAATGATCTAATGGGGTCTCTGTTCGCCCTGCCCTCGAAGTTTAATAGTGCATTTTACTCCCCATTTCATGCGCTTTGAAATGCCGCTTAGCCCAATACGCTATCTGAAATAGGAGCGACGTAAAATGAACAAATGTGATACGATTTCGCTGAATTCTTAAATTAACCATAATATAAAATGATCTAATCGGATCTCTATGTGCCCAGCCCTAGAAGCTTAATAGTGCATTTTACTCGCCATTTCTTGCTCTTTGAGATGCCGCTTAGCCCAATACGCTATCTGAAATAGGAGCGACGTAAATTGAACAAATGTGATAGAATTTCGCTGGATTCTTATATTAACCAAAATATAAAATGATCTAATCGGGTGTCTGATTGCCCTACCCTAGAAGTTTAATAGTGCATTTTACTCGCCATTCCACGCGCTTTAGAATGCCGCCTATCAGATTACGCTATCTGAAATAGGAGCGACGTAAGTTGAACAAATGTGTTAGAATTACGCTGAATTCTTATATTAACCGTAATATAAAATGGTCTAATCGGATCTCCGTTTGCCTCATCCTAGAAGTTTATTAGTGCATTTTACACGTCATTCCATGCGCTTTGAGATGCCGCTGAGCCCAATACGCTATCTGAAATAGGAGCGACGTAAATTGAACAAATGTGATAGAATTTCACTGAATTCTTATATTAACCAAAATATAAAATGATCTAATCGGGTCTCTGATTGCCCTACCCTAGAAGTTTAATAGTGCACTTTACTCACCATTTCATGCGCTTTGAGATGCCGCTTATCCCAATACGCTATCTGAAATTGGAGCGACGTAAATTGAACAAATGTGATAGAATTTCGCTGAATTCTTATATTAACCAAAATATAAAATGATCTAATCGGGTCTCTGATTGCCCTACCCTAGAAGTTTAATAGTGCATTTTACTCGCCATTTCATGCGCTTTGAGATGCCGCTTAGACCAATACGCTATCTGAAATAGGAGCGACGTAAATTAAACAAATCTGATAGAACTTCGCTGAATTCTTATATTAACCATAATATAAAATGATCTAATCGGGTCTCTGATTGCCCTACCCTAGAAGTTTAATAGTGCATTTTACTCACCATTCCACGCGCTTTAAGTTGCCGCCTAGCCCAGTACGCTATCTGAAATAGGAGCTACGTAAGTTGAACAAATGTCACAGAATTACGCTGAATTCTTATATTAACCGTAATATAAAATGATCTAATCGGGTCTCTGTTTGCCTTATCCTAGAAGTTTAATAGTGCATTTTACTCGCCATTTCATGCGCTTTGAGATGCCGCTTAGCCCAGTACACTATCTGAAATAGGAGCGTCGTAAATTGAAAAAATGTGATAGAATTTCCCTGAAATGTTATAGTAAACAAAATATAAAATGATCTATTCGTAACTCTGATTGCCCTATCATAGAAGTTTAGAAGTGCATTTTACACGCCCTTCCATGCGCTTTAAGATGCCGCCTAGCCCAGTACGCTATCTGAAATAGGAGCGACGTTAGTTGAACAAATGTGATAGAATTACGCTGAATTCTTATATTAACCGTAATATAAAATGATCTATTCGGGTGTCTGTTCGCCCTACCCTAGAAGTTTAATAGTGCATATCACTCGCCATTCCATGCGCTTTGAGATGCCGCTTAGCCCAATACGCTATCTGAAATAGGAGCGACGTTAATTGAACAAATGTGATAGAATTTCGCTGAATTCTTATATTATCCAAAATATGAAATGATCTTATCGGGTCTCTGATTGCCCGACCCTAGAAGTTTAATAGTGCATTTTACTCGCCCTTTCGTGCGCTGTGAGATGCCGCTTAGCCCAATACGCTATCTGAAATAGGAGCGACGTAAATTGAACAAATGTGATAGAATTTCGCTGGATTCTTATATTAACCAAAATATAAAATGATCTAGTCGGGTCTCTGATTGCCCTATCATAGAAGTTTAATAGTGCATTTTACTCGCCATTCCACGCGCTTTAAGTTGCCGCCTAGCCCAGTACGCTATCTGAAATAGGAGCTACGTAAGTTGAACAAATGTCACAGAATTACGCTGAATTCTTATGTTAACCGTAATATAAAATGATCTAATCGGGTCTCTGTTTGCCTTATCCTAGAAGTTTAATAGTGCATTTTACTCGCCATTTCATGCGCTTTGAGATGCCGCTTAGCCCAATACGCTATCTGAAATAGGAGCGACGTAAATTGAACAAATGTGATAGAATTTCACTGAATTCTTATATTAACCAAAATATAAAATGATCTAATCGGGTCTCTGATTGCCCTATCATAGAAGTTTAACAGTGCATTTTACTCGCCATTTCATGCGCTTTGAGATGCCGCTTAGACCAATACGCTATCTGAAATAGGAGCGACGTTAATTAAACAAATGTGACAGAACTTCGCTGAATTCTTATATTAACCATAATATAAAATGATCTAATCGGGTCTCTGATTGCCCTACCCTAGAAGTTTAATAGTGCATTTTACTCACCATTCCACGCGCTTTAAGTTGCCGCCTAGCCCAGTACGCTATCTGAAATAGGAGCGACGTAAATTGAACAAATGTGATAGAATTTCGCTGAATTCTTATATTAACCAAAATATGAAATGATCTTATCGGGTCTCTGATTGCCCTACCCTAGAAGTTTAATAGTGCATTTTACTCGCCCTTTCGTGCGCTGTGAGATGCCGCTTAGCCCAATACGCTATCTGAAATAGGAGCGACGTAAATTGAACAAATGTGATAGAATTTCGCTGGATTCTTATATTAACCAAAATATAAAATGATCTAATCGGGTCTCTGATTGCCCTATCGTAGAAGTTTAATAGTGCATTTTACTCGGCATTCCACGCGCTTTAAGTTGCCGCCTAGCCCAGTACGCTATCTGAAATAGGAGCTACGTAAGTTGAACAAATGTCACAGAATTACGCTGCATTCTTATGTTAACCGTAATATAAAATGATCTAATTGGGTCTCTGTTTGCCCTATCCTAGAAGTTTAAGAGTGCATTTTACTCGCCATTTCATGCGCTTTGAGATGCCGCTTAGCCCAATACGCTATCTGAAATAGGAGCGACGTAAATTAAACAAATGTGATAGAATTTCGCTGAATTCTTATATTAACCGTAATATAAAATGATCTATTCGGGTGTCTGTTCGCCCTACCCTAGAAGTTTAATAGTGCATTTCACTCGCCATTCCATGCGCTTTGAGATGCCGCTTAGCCCAATACGCTATCTGAAATAGGAGCGACGTAAATTGAACAAATGTGATAGAATTTCGCTGAATTCTTATATTAACCAAAATATGAAATGATCTTATCGGGTCTCTGATTGCCCTACCCTAGAAGTTTAATAGTGCATTTTACTCGCCCTTTCGTGCGCTGTGAGATGCCGCTTAGCCCAATACGCTATCTGAAATAGGAGCGACGTAAATTAAACAAATGTGATAGAACTTCGCTGAATTCTTATATTAACCATAATATAAAATGATCTAATCGGGTCTCTGATTGCCCTACCCTAGAAGTTTAATAGTGCATTTTACTCACCATTCCACGCGCTTTAAGTTGCCGCCTAGCCCAGTACGCTATCTGAAATAGGAGCTACGTAAATTGAACAAATGTCACAGAATTACGCTGAATTCTTATATTAACCGTAATATAAAATGATCTAATCGGGTCTCTGTTTGCCTTATCCTAGAAGTTTAATAGTGCATTTTACTCGTCAATCCATGCGCTTTGCGATGCCGCTTAGCCCAATAAGCTATCTGAAATAGGAGCGACGTAAATTGAACAAATGTGATAGAATTTCGCTGAATTCTTATATTAACCAAAATATAAAATGATCTAATCGGGTCTCTGATTGCCCTATCATAGAAGTTTAACAGTGCATTTTACTCGCCATTCCACGCGCTTTAAGTTGCCGCCTAGCCCAGCACGCTATCTGAAATAGGAGCTACGTAAGTTGAGCAAATGTCACAGAATTACGCCGAATTCTTATATTAACCGTAATATAAAATGATCTAATCGGGTCTCCGTTTGCCTTATCCTAGAAGTTTAATAGTGCATTTTACTCGCCATTTCATGCGCTTTGAGATGCCGCTTAGGCCCAATACGCTATCTGAAATAGGAGCGACGTAAATTGAACAAATGTGATAGAATTTCGCTGAATTCTTATATTAACCAAAATATAAAATGATCTAATGGGGTCTCTGTTTGCCCTACCCTAGAAGTTTAATAGTGCATTTTACTCGCCATTTCTTGCGCTTTGAGATGCCACTTAGCACAAGTCGCTATCTGAAATAGGAGCGATGTAAATTGAACAAATGTGATAGAATTTCGCTGAATTCTTATATTAACCTTAATGTAAAATGATCTAATCGGGTCTTTGTTCGCCCTACCCAAGAAGTTTAATAGTGCATTTCACTCGTCATGTCATGCGCTTTGCGATGCCGCTTAGCCCAATAAGCTATCTGAAATTGGAGCGACGTATATTGAACAAATGTGATAGAATTTCGCTGAATTCTTATATTAACCAAAATATAAAATGATCTAATCGGGTCTCTGATTGCCCTATCATAGAAGTTTAACAGTGCATTTTACTCGCCCTTTCGTGCGCTGTGAGATGCCGCTTAGCCCAATACGCTATCTGAAATAGGAGCGACGTAAATTGAACAAATGTGATAGAATTTCGCTGAATTCTTATATTAACCAAAATATAAAATGATCTAATCGGGTCTCTGATTGCCCTACCCTAGAAGTTTAATAGTGCATTTTACTCGCCATTTCATGCGCTTTGAGATGCCGCTTAGCCCAATACGCTATCTGAAATAGGAGCGACGTAAATTGAACAAATGTGATAGAATTTCGCTGGATTCTTATATTAACCAAAATATAAAATGATCTAATCGGGTCTCTGATTGCCCTATCATAGAAGTTTAAGAGTGCATTTTACTCGCCATTCCACGCGATTTAAGTTGCCGCATAGCCCAGTACGCTATCTGAAATAGGAGCTACGTAAGTTGAACAAATGTCACAGAATTACGCTGCATTCTTATGTTAACCGTAATATAAAATGATCTAATCAGGTCTCTGTTTGCCTTATCCTAGAAGTTTAAGAGTGCATTTTACTCGCCATTTCATGCGCTTTGAGATGCCGCTTAGCCCAATACGCTATCTGAAATAGGAGCGACGTAAATTGAACAAATGTGATAGAATTTCGCTGAATTCTTATATTAACCAAAATATAAAATGATCTAATCGGGTCTCTGATTGCCCTACCCTAGAAGTTTAATAGTGCATTTTACTCACCATTTCATGCGCTTTGAGATGCCGCTTAGCCCAATACGCTATCTGAAATTGGAGCGACGTAAATTGAACAAATGTGATAGAATTTCGCTGAATTCTTATATTAACCAAAATATAAAATGATCTAATCGGGTCTCTGATTGCCCTACCCTAGAAGTTTAATAGTGCATTTTACTCGCCATTTCATGCGCTTTGAGATGCCGCTTAGACCAATACGCTATCTGAAATAGGAGCGACGTAAATTAAACAAATCTGATAGAACTTTCGCTGAATTCTTATATTAACCATAATATACAATGATCTAATCGGGTCTCTGATTGCCCTACTCTAGAAGTTTAATAGTGCATTTTACTCACCATTCCACGCGCTTTAAGTTGCCGCCTAGCCCAGTACGCTATCTGAAATAGGAGCTACGTAAGTTGAACAAATGTCACAGAATTACGCTGAATTCTTATATTAACCGTAATATAAAATGATCTAATCGGGTCTCTGTTTGCCTTATCCTAGAAGTTTAATAGTGCATTTTACTCGTCAATTCATGCGCTTTGCGATGCCGCTTAGCCCAATAAGCTATCTGAAATAGGAGCGACGTAAATTGAACAAATGTGATAGAATTTCGCTGAATTCTTATATTAACCAAAATATAAAATGATCTGATCGGGTCTCTGATTGCCCTATCATAGAAGTTTAACAGTGCATTTTACTCGCCATTCCACGCGCTTTAAGTTGCCGCCTAGCCCAGCACGCTATCTGAAATACGAGTTACGTAAGTTGAACAAATGTCACAGAATTACGCTGAATTCTTATATTAACCGTAATATAAAATGATCTAATCGGGTCTCTGTTTGCCTTATCCTAGAAGTTTAATAGTGCATTTTACTCGCCATTTCATGCGCTTTGAGATGCCGCTTAGCCCAGTACACTATCTGAAATAGGAGCGACGTAAATTGAAAAAATGTGATACAATTTCCCTGAAATGTTATAGTAAACAAAATATAAAATGATCTATTCGTAACTCTGATTGCCCTATCATAGAAGTTTAGAAGTGCATTTTACTCGCCCTTCGATGCGCTTTAAGATGCCGCCTAGCCCAGTACGCTATCTGAAATAGGAGCGACGTTAGTTGAACAAATGTGATAGAATTACGCTGAATTCTTATATTAACCGTAATATAAAATGATCTATTCGGGTGTCTGTTCGCCCTACCCTAGAAGTTTAATAGTGAATTTCACTCGCCATTCCATGCGCTTTGAGATGCCGCTTAGCCCAATACGCTATCTGAAATAGGAGCGACGTTAATTGAACAAATGTGAGAGAATTTCGCTGAATTCTTATATTATCCAAAATATGAAATGATCTTATCGGGTCTCTGATTGCCCTACCCTAGAAGTTTAATAGTGCCTTTTACTCGCCCTTTCGTGCGCTGTGAGATGCCGCTTAGCCCAATACGCTATCTGAAATAGGAGCGACGTAAATTGAACAAATGTGATAGAATTTCGCTGGATTCTTATATTAACCAAAATATAAAATGATCTAATCGGGTCTCTGATTGCCCTATCATAGAAGTTTAATAGTGCATTTTACTCGCCATTCCACGCGCTTTAAGTTGCCGCCTAGCCCAGTACGCTATCTGAAATAGGAGCTACGTAAGTTGAACAAATGTCACAGAATTACGCTGAATTCTTATGTTAACCGTAATATAAAATGATCTAATCGGGGTCTCTGTTTGCCTTATCCTAGAAGTTTAATAGTGCATTTTACTCGCCATTTCATGCGCTTTGAGATGCCGCTTAGCCCAATACGCTATCTGAAATAGGAGCGACGTAAATTGAACAAATGTTATAGAATTTCACTGAATTCTTATATTAACCAAAATATAAAATGATCTAATCGGGTCTCTGATTGCCCTACCCTAGAAGTTTAATAGTGCATTTTACGAGCCATTTCTTGCGCTTTGAGATGCAGCTTAGCCCAATACGCTATCTGAAATAGGAGCGACGTAAATTGAACAAATGTGATAGAATTTCGCTGAATTCTTATATTAACCGAAATATGAAATGATCTTATCGGGTCTCTGATTGCCCTACCCTAGAAGTTTAATAGTGCATTTTACTCGCCCTTTCGTGCGCTGTGAGATGCCGCTTAGCCCAATACGCTATCTGAAATAGGAGCGACGTAAATTGAACAAATGTGATAGAATTTCGCTGAATTCTTATATTAACCAAAATATGAAATGATCTTATCGGGTCTCTGATTGCCCTACCCTAGAAGTTTAATAGTGCATTTTACTCGCCCTTTCGTGCGCTGTGAGATGCCGCTTAGCCCAATACGCTATCTGAAATAGCAGCGACGTAAATTGAACAAATGTGATAGAATTTCGCTGGATTCTTATATTAACCAAAATATAAAATGATCTAATCGGGTCTCTGATTGCCCTATCATAGAAGTTTCATAGTGCATTTTACTCGCCATTCCACGCGCTTTAAGTTGCCGCCTAGCCCAGTACGCTATCTGAAATAGGAGCTACGTAAGTTGAACAAATGTCACAGAATTACGCTGAATTCTTATGTTAACCGTAATATAAAATGATCTAATCGGGTCTCTGTTTGCCTTATCCTAGAAGTTTAATAGTGCATTTTACTCGCCATTTCTTGCGCTTTGAGATGCAGCTTAGCCCAATACGCTATCTGAAATAGGAGCGACGTGAATTGAACAAATGTGATAGAATTTCGCTGAATTCTTATATTAACCAAAATATGAAATGATCTTATCGGATCTCTGATTGCCCTACCCTAGAAGTTTAATAGTGCATTTTGCTCGCCCTTTCGTGCGCTGTGAGATGCCGCTTAGCCCAATACGCTATCTGAAATAGGAGCGACGTAAATTGAACAAATGTGATAGAATTTCGCTGGATTCTTATATTAACCAAAATATAAAATGATCTAATCGGGTCTCTGATTGCCCTATCGTAGAAGTTTAATAGTGCATTTTACTCGGCATTCCACGCGCTTTAAGTTGCCGCCTAGCCCAGTACGCTATCTGAAATAGAAGCTACGTAAGTTGAACAAATGTCACAGAATTACGCTGCATTCTTATGTTAACCGTAATATAAAATGATCTAATCGGGTCTCTGTTTGCCTTATCCTAGAAGTTTAAGAGTGCATTTACTCGCCATTTCATGCGCTTTGAGATGCCGCTTAGCCCAATACGCTATCTGAAATAGGAGCGACGTAAATTAAACAAATGTGATAGAACTTCGCTGAATTCTTATATTAACCATAATATAAAATGATCTAATCGGGTCTCTGATTGCCCTACCCTAGAAGTTTAAGAGTGCATTTTACTCACCATTCCACGCGCTTTAAGTTGCCGCCTAGCCCAGTACGCTATCTGAAATAGGAGCTACGTAAGTTGAACAAATGTCACAGAATTACGCTGAATTCTTATATTAACCGTAATATAAAATGATCTAATCGGGTCTCTGTTTGCCTTATCCTAGAAGTTTAATAGTGCATTTTACTCGTCAATCCATGCGCTTTGCGATGCCGCTTAGCCCAATAAGCTATCTGAAATAGGAGCGACGTAAATTGAACAAATGTGATAGAATTTCGCTGAATTCTTATATTAACCAAAATATAAAATGATCTAATCGGGTCTCTGATTGCCCTATCATAGAAGTTTAACAGTGCATTTTACTCGCCATTCCACGCGCTTTAAGTTGCCGCCTAGCCCAGCACGCTATCTGAAATAGGAGCTACGTAAGTTGAACAAATGTCACAGAATTACGCCGAATTCTTATATTAACCGTAATATAAAATGATCTAATCGGGTCTCCGTTTGCCTTATCCTAGAAGTTTAATAGTGCATTTTACTCGCCATTTCATGCGCTTTGAGATGCCGCTTAGCCCAATACGCTATCTGAAATAGGAGCGACGTAAATTGAACAAATGTGATAGAATTTCGCTGAATTCTTATATTAACCAAAATATAAAATGATCTAATGGGGTCTCTGTTTGCCCTACCCTAGAAGTTTAATAGTGCATTTTACTCGCCATTTCTTGCGCTTTGAGATGCCACTTAGCACAAGTCGCTATCTGAAATAGGAGCGATGTAAATTGAACAAATGTGATAGAATTTCGCTGAATTCTTATATTAACCTTAATGTAAAATGATCTAATCGGGTCTTTGTTCGCCCTACCCAAGAAGTTTAATAGTGCATTTCACTCGTCATTTCATGCGCTTTGCGATGCCGCTTAGCCCAATAAGCTATCTGAAATTGGAGCGACGTATATTGAACAAATGTGATAGAATTTCGCTGAATTCTTATATTAACCAAAATATAAAATGATCTAATCGGGTCTCTGATTGCCCTATCATAGAAGTTTAAGAGTGCATTTTACTCGCCCTTTCGTGCGCTGTGAGATGCCGCTTAGCCCAATACGCTATCTGAAATAGGAGCGACGTAAATTGAACAAATGTGATAGAATTTCGCTGGATTCTTATATTAACCAAAATATAAAATGATCTAATCGGGTCTCTGATTGCCCTATCATAGAAGTTTAAGAGTGCATTTTACTCGCCATTCCACGCGCTTTAAGTTGCCGCCTAGCCCAGTACGCTATCTGAAATAGGAGCTACGTAAGTTGAACAAATGTCACAGAATTACGCTGCATTCTTATGTTAACCGTAATATAAAATGATCTAATCAGGTCTCTGTTTGCCTTATCCTAGAAGTTTAAGAGTGCATTTTACTCGCCATTTCATGCGCTTTGAGATGCCGCTTAGCCCAATACGCTATCTGAAATAGGAGCGACGTAAATTGAACAAATGTGATAGAATTTCGCTGAATTCTTATATTAACCAAAACATAAAATGATCTAATCGGGTCTCTGATTGCCCTACCCTAGAAGTTTAATAGTGCATTTTACTCACCATTTCATGCGCTTTGAGATGCCGCTTAGCCCAATACGCTATCTGAAATTGGAGCGACGTAAATTGAACAAATGTGATAGAATTTCGCTGAATTCTTATATTAACCAAAATATAAAATGATCTAATCGGGTCTCTGATTGCCCTACCCTAGAAGTTTAATAGTGCATTTAACTCGCCATTTCATGCGCTTTGAGATGCCGCTTAGACCAATACGCTATCTGAAATAGGAGCGACGTAAATTAAACAAATCTGATAGAACTTCGCTGAATTCTTATATTAACCATAATATAAAATGATCTAATCGGGTCTCTGATTGCCCTACCCTAGAAGTTTAATAGTGCATTTTACTCACCATTCCACGCGCTTTAAGTTGCCGCCTAGCCCAGTACGCTATCTGAAATAGGAGCTACGTAAGTTGAACAAATGTCACAGAATTACGCTGAATTCTTATATTAACCGTAATATAAAATGATCTAATCGGGTCTCTGTTTGCCTTATCCTAGAAGTTTAATAGTGCATTTTACTCGTCAATTCATGCGCTTTGCGATGCCGCTTAGCCCAATAAGCTATCTGAAATAGGAGCGACGTAAATTGAACAAATGTGATAGAATTTCGCTGAATTCTTATATTAAACAAAATATAAAATGATCTATTCGTAACTCTGATTGCCCTATCATAGAAGTTTAGAAGTGCATTTACTCGCCCTTCCATGCGCTTTAAGATGCCGCCTAGCCCAGTACGCTATCTGAAATAGGAGCGACGTTAGTTGAACAAATGTGATAGAATTACTCTGAATTCTTATATTAACCGTAATATAAAATGATCTATTCGGGTGTCTGTTCGCCCTACCTTAGAAGTTTAATAGTGCATTTCACTCGCCATTCCATGCGCTTTGAGATGCCGCTTAGCCCAATACGCTATCTGAAATAGGAGCGACGTTAATTGAACAAATGTGATAGAATTTCGCTGAATTCTTATATTATCCAAAATATGAAATGATCTTATCGGGTCTCTGATTGCCCTACCCTAGAAGTTTAATAGTGCATTTTACTCGCCCTTTCGTGCGCTGTGAGATGCCGCTTAGCCCAATACGCTATCTGAAATAGGAGCGACGTAAATTAAACAAATCTGATAGAACTTCGCTGAATTCTTATATTAACCATAATATAAAATGATCTAATCGGGTCTCTGATTGCCCTACCCTAGAAGTTTAATAGTGCATTTTACTCACCATTCCACGCGCTTTAAGTTGCCGCCTAGCCCAGTATGCTATCTGAAATAGGAGCTACGTAAGTTGAACAAATGTCACAGAATTACGCTGAATTCTTATATTAACCGTAATATAAAATGATCTAATCGGGTCTCTGTTTGCCTTATCCTAGAAGTTTAATAGTGCATTTTACTCGTCAATTCATGCGCTTTGCGATGCCGCTTAGCCCAATAAGCTATCTGAAATAGGAGCGACGTAAATTGAACAAATGTGATAGAATTTCGCTGAATTCTTATATTAACCAAAATATAAAATGATCTGATCGGGTCTCTGATTGCCCTATCATAGAAGTTTAACAGTGCATTTTACTCGCCATTCCACGCGCTTTAAGTTGCCGCCTAACCCAGCACGCTATCTGAAATAGGAGTTACGTAAGTTGAACAAATGTCACAGAATTACGCTGAATTCTTATATTAACCGTAATATAAAATGATCTAATCGGGTCTCTGTTTGCCTTATCCTAGAAGTTTAATAGTGCATTTTACTCGCCATTTCATGCGCTTTGAGATGCCGCTTAGCCCAGTGCACTATCTGAAATAGGAGCGACGTAAATTGAAAAAATGTGATAGAATTTCCCTGAAATGTTATAGTAAACAAAATATAAAATGATCTATTCGTAACTCTGATTGCCCTATCATAGAAGTTTAGAAGTGCATTTTACTCGCCCTTCCATGCGCTTTAAGATGCCGCCTAGCCCAGTACGCTATCTGAAATAGGAGCGACGTTAGTTGAACAAATGTGATAGAATTACGCTGAATTCTTATATTAACCGTAATATAAAATGATCTATTCGGGTGTCTGTTCGCCCTACCCTAGAAGTTTAATAGTGCATTTCACTCGCCATTCCATGCGCTTTGAGATGCCGCTTAGCCCAATACGCTATCTGAAATAGGAGCGACGTTAATTGAACAAATGTGATAGAATTTCGCTGAATTCTTATATTATCCAAAATATGAAATGATCTTATCGGGTCTCTGATTGCCCTACCCTAGAAGTTTAATAGTGCATTTTACTCGCCCTTTCGTGCGCTGTGAGATGCCGCTTAGCCCAATACGCTATCTGAAATAGGAGCGACGTAAATTGAACAAATGTGATAGAATTTCGCTGGATTCTTATATAACCAAAATATAAAATGATCTAATCGGGTCTCTGATTGCCCTATCATAGAAGTTTAATAGTGCATTTTACTCGCCATTCCACGCGCTTTAAGTTGCCGCCTAGCCCAGTACGCTATCTGAAATAGGAGCTACGTAAGTTGAACAAATGTCACAGAATTACGCTGAATTCTTATGTTAACCGTAATATAAAATGATCTAATCGGGTCTCTGTTTGCCTTATCCTAGAAGTTTAAGAGTGCATTTTACTCGCCATTTCATGCGCTTTGAGATGCCGCTTAGCCCAATAGGCTATCTGAAATAGGAGCGACGTAAATTGAACAAATGTGATAGAATTTCGCTGAATTCTTATATTAACCAAAATATAAAATGATCTAATCGGGTCTCTGATTGCCCTACCCTAGAAGTTTAATAGTGCACTTTACTCACCCATTTCATGCGCTTTGAGATGCCGCTTATCCCAATACGCTATCTGAAATTGGAGCGACGTAAATTGAACAAATGTGATAGAATTTCGCTGAATTCTTATATTAACCAAAATATAAAATGATCTAATCGGGTCTCTGATTGCCCTACCCTAGAAGTTTAATAGTGCATTTTACTCGCCATTTCATGCGCTTTGAGATGCCGCTTAGACCAATACGCTATCTGAAATAGGAGCGACGTAAATTAAACAAATCTGATAGAACTTCGCTGAATTCTTATATTAACCATAATATAAAATGATCTAATCGGGTCTCTGATTGCCCTACCCTAGAAGTTTAATAGTGCATTTTACTCACCATTCCACGCGCTTTAAGTTGCCGCCTAGCCCAGTACGCTATCTGAAATAGGAGCTACGTAAGTTGAACAAATGTCACAGAATTACGCTGAATTCTTATATTAACCGTAATATAAAATGATCTAATCGGGTCTCTGTTTGCCTTATCCTAGAAGTTTAATAGTGCATTTTACTCGTCAATTCATGCGCTTTGCGATGCCGCTTAGCCCAATAAGCTATCTGAAATAGGAGCGACGTAAATTGAACAAATGTGATAGAATTTCGCTGAATTCTTATATTAACCAAAATATAAAATGATCTGATCGGGTCTCTGATTACCCTATCATAGAAGTTTAACAGTGCATTTTACTCGCCATTCCACGCGCTTTAAGTTGCCGCCTAGCCCAGCACGCTATCTGAAATAGGAGTTACGTAAGTTGAACAAATGTCACAGAATTACGCTGAATTCTTATATTAACCGTAATATAAAATGATCTAATCGGGTCTCTGTTTGCCTTATCCTAGAAGTTTAATAGTGCATTTTACTCGCCATTTCATGCGCTTTGAGATGCCGCTTAGCCCAGTACACTATCTGAAATAGGAGCGACGTAAATTGAAAAAATGTGATAGAATTTCCCTGAAATGTTACAGTAAACAAAATATAAAATGATCTATTCGTACTCTGATTGCCCTATCATAGAAGTTTAGAAGTGCATTTTACTCGCCCTTCCATGCGCTTTAAGATGCCGCCTAGCCCAGTACGCTATCTGAAATAGGAGCGACGTTAGTTGAACAAATGTGATAGAATTACGCTGAATTCTTAT